>CM065721.1:3976495-3998995 GCA_033310375.1 Conus canariensis | reverse complement strand
AAACAACATACACACGTGTTTATGTGGAACGAGGGTCCTGTGTGCCACACCCACCCAAAACAATCACACAAACTAACGGAGGAGAGAGAGAGAGAGAGAGAGAGAGAGAGAGAGAGAGAGAGAGAGAGTGAACTCGTGACTTAATGTGAGGCCTCCAGCCTATCCACATGAGACACGTAACATGAAATTGTTTATGCTATTGAAAATCAATGATTTATATAGAACACTTTTCAGAAAGAAGGATGCTCATTTGGCGATAACAAAAATAACAAACTTAGGTTGTTAACATTTCATTTCAACTGTTCCTCTCTAAAACGTAAAGCGTAATGTACAAACATAGCAACATCTCTCATTATAACCGCATTTTCGTTTTGCAATAGTGTCTTCAACTGGACAGGAAAGCTAACGTTATAGTGTTTATGAATATATTTTTCTCGTATTTTTTTTTTGTAACTTGGACATTTTAGAAGAAAATGTGTTTCGGTTTTTTCTTCACTGCAAAAACGGCAGGTGGTTATTGTTGTAGTATCGGCATACTTTTATTGGTTCGAAGCTCATTTACACCTAATCTGACTTTTGCTAATGCCCTTCTGAATTTTGTAATTGTGATATCATATAAATATTTCTCTTGATGCAGTGATTTAAAGGATCGGTAGACGGTATAACGATCACTACTTTCTAATTTACTGTGCCAGTCCTGTTTGAAACAGTCTACCATTGTCTGTCTAAACACTGATAAGAAAGCCTTTTCATCTCCCACTCCTCCATTTATCCACACTTCTGAAAATCCGTAGGAGTCAAAACAATGTTTTATGTCTAAAGCCCAGTCGGGGGATCTATTAACTTCTTTCAATTCTTTTTCGTATGCTTGTTTCGATATTCGGTTTGGCGTCATTTTTAAAAAAATCTTGAACCAGTATTTCACTGCCCGTAAAGTACTAGCAATATATAGAGGGTATCTGCCTAGCTCACCATAAAGAAGAGTATTTGGCGTCCTTTTGCCAATTCCCGAGAACTTTTTACAAGCAAAGAGATGTATGCGTTCTATTGCTTTAAAACGTGTGAGGCCCCATATTTCTGATAAAAAAAAAAATTTCCTATTTCTAAGATGAGCAGAACTCCGTATTCTTAAGAATCAAAGAAGTGCAGGAGTCGTAAACAAAGTGAGAAACAACTTCACTTGCCGCGGAATCCCTGATACTGTCGTGTCCATCAATGGGGCACAGTTCAGCATCTCTCTCTTCGGAGATTTCCTATTCAAAGACGACTTCAACCAGGTCACCGATTGCCCATGGCATAGCCAAGGAAATGGCAGGACAGAAAAAGCAGTCCACACCTTAAAGATTTTCTTTTTTAAATAAGAACGACGACCCGTACCTCTGTCTCCATGCTCACCTCTACAATACGGACTTTCTTCCAGTGAGGTCCTGATGAGTAGACAGATACAATTCCGACTACCCGTACTCGAGAAATCTCTCATGCCAGGAACTCCAGATAAACTAGCGCTACAATATAAGGAACAGATGAAGCAGGTTTAGGCAAAAAGTTTGAACAAAAGGTACGACATTTTCCAACTCTCAAAGTTGGAGAACGCATGTGGGCGAGCGACCTTGACAGAGTAGGAACTATTACCCAGCAAGAGTTCTATCCTTCACTGTCACCACGTACTGCAACATCCATCGGAACTGCGCTGTCCTGTTCCACCTGCCATAGAAAAACGTAACCCAACATCTAGCTCACAGTCCCGTCCCCTGTCAGCACTGCCACGACCTTCAGCTTCAGCATAGCATGTTCCCGGATGTCAATCAGTGATAAAACAAGGCAACTTCGTAGATACAATTCTAGTTTACTGTTACTTCTTCGCCATTAAATACCCTCGACGTTCTGGGCTGAGTGAAAACAACTGGTACGGGCCACTATTCTGAAGATCTGACAACAGCGCCCCCCCACATTTTATTCACATTTTACGTTCACAGCTCTCGTATTTCACAGACACATTCACCCATAAACACAGCTGTCAATGCGCTAAGGGAAGACTTGAGAGGCAGAGGCAGTATGATACGAATGAATACAGGCGCCTAAGGTCCATGACAACAGCATTCATAGCAACGAACCCCGGTCAAATGAACGCTGGTTTACTAAAACTGTGCTTTTGTAGTATTTGATTCTTGGCAACCTTCTCTCTCTGCAGTAATATCCCCTTTAAAGGTGGCCATTGTCCGACAAAATTGCCCTTCTCTCTCTCTCTCTCTCTCTCTCTCTCTCTCTCTCTCAGGAAGTCCATGAACTCAGCAAAGTGGGCCTAATACGATTGTGTCGTTTCTTAATCAAAATAGACTAACGGTCACTTTCAATCCTGAGAGTGGAAACCAAGAGTTGCTGAAGCATCATGTCTGGGGTTACTTTGCGCCAGTGATGATGAGTGTCACATGCTATGAAGATAACTGCCATGCAATACTGGACGTTGAAAAGTGACATGCAGGCAGTGCACAGTCCTTCAGCCAGCAAACAGAGACAAACAGCACCGCTGTTTGTTTGTTGTTGTTTTTTTAACCTACCTTTGACAACGTCACGGCCATGTGGCCTTCTATGAACGACTAGTTTAAGGAATTTAACCAGCCGCTGCGGTTCACAGCAGTAGCATGGCGGGACTGCGGGTTCTGAGGTCGTGAGTTCGAGTCCCATTAGAGTTTGTTTTTTTTCTCCCGGGCCAGCACCTGAGTGTGCTATGGGCTCCAATGGGAAAACTAGAACCGCCCTTTCGAACGTCGTCCACATAACAGGCATGTCTCTCAAAACGTTGCTTCAATCTCCTGACCAACATGCGAGTGTCTGTGTCTCTCAGGCTTCACTGATGCCGGGATGCATTGTGGGAGGAAGGGCAGAGTACAGCCCTGTCTTACAGCTTCTGACCAGAATGGAAACCCATAACATCCTTGTCGTCATTCCCGTTCTTTCTAAATGATCATTATCAGCGAACAGTCTCCAAATCCGTAGCCCTTCATGCCCTGCTGTGGACTGCCCTGGTTCAAACCTGTGGTAACTTTTTATCCAAGTCGTCGGTGTCGGACGGGTCATGAGGAGGACTCTCATCGAATTAACATAAAGCTGCCCTCCGAGGGACCAGTGAGACATTCACTCACACTGGCCCCGCAATTCAGCAGTCATTGTACGTAAGGGGGTTAGGGGATGGTGTCCAGCGTATGTTCGATCAGAACTCGCCGAAATGATTCAGCGAAGGTGCATTGCCTCCTCTGAAGGACTGCCTCTCGGCAATGTTATATCTATAGCTCCCCGGGAACTGCCGTGTTGCGGCTGCGACAAGACGATCTGGGTGTGGCTGTGTAAGGAGAACTGAAATGTGCCACGTGAGAGTAGTGCCACTGCGGGGCAAGGAAAATCTCTCTCTCCTCTCTCTCCTCTCTCTCTCTCTCTCTCTCTCACCTCACACACACACACACACACACACACACACACACACACACACACACACACACACACACATGTGTACAGGAGAACTGAAATGTGGCACGTGAGAGTAGTGCCACTGAGGGGCAAGGAAAATCTCTCTCTCTCTCTCTCTCTCTCTCTCCTCTCCTCTCTCCTCTCTCTCTCTCTCTCTCTCTAGATTAAGAAAATCAATCCGATAACTCATCATTGTTTAAGTAAACTCTAGAAAGCAAACGTAAAGACGCTGTGCTTTGTTGGAGATTCTCCAAAATTGTTTACCATGCAACAATGGAAAAGTAGTCTCTGGCGATCTTCTATGCCTTCTGGCTTCTGGCAGACAGCTGAATAGAGAGATACTCCACCCATCCATCTCTCTTGTGAGATTCTCTCTCTCTCTCTCTCTCTCTCTCTCTCTCTCTCTCTCTCTCTTCTCTCTCTCCTTCTCTCTCCCTCTCCCTCTCTCTCTCTCTCTCTCTCTCTCTCCCATCACTTGCACTGATCAGGAAACTTATCAGGAATTCTAGATCTTTCCTCCTTCATCGGGGAGGTAACTCAGGAGAAAGCCGCTGACAAAGGCAATTCCGTAATGCCCGTGTCTTCTTGTAAATGCACGAAGGAACGCCTAGAGGGAACTTCTCTGTCTGGCAGAGACATTTACTCGGAGTGCAAGGATTTACTTAATCACATTTGTCTTCTAATATGGCTACGTGTAAAGCACCTTTTAGGTAAATTCGATAAGCCATCAAATTATATGGTAGAATCCTGCTTCTCAGAATGACGTGGTCCGAGTGTTGAGGCGCAGAGAGAGAGACACACACAGACGAAATTATTGAATATAATGAGAAAGGTGGGATGTGTGGGGTGGAAGGGGGAGGAGGGGGGCAGACAAAACAGTTCATCCATCAATATTAGAAAGACTTGGCAAAGATCAGGGGAGATAAAGGGGGTGGGAGCAGTGGTAAAGAAGTGAACGTTTCAGTGTAAATATTCAACACTCCTCGGAAAGCACAGAGAACTGATCTCATTCCGTCTTGAAAGCTGGGCCGTTGATTACATCTACCCCTAGAATCGATTTTAGTCTCATGGGGCAGAGTCATCAGTCGGGTTCAGCCTGCTTGTGTCAGTTACATGTACGTGTAACGTCCAAACCACCAGCAGCGATACGACAGACGGAGATATATACCTACAGAATCGACTTTGGTCTCCTAGGGTGGAGTCATCAGTCAGGTTAAGTCTGGTTATGTAAGTTACGTTTACGTTTAACGTCCAAACCCACCAGCAGTGACAAGGCAGACGGAGATAATCATTCCAAGAAAGTCGAGGAAGGTGGTCTGTTTTACACCACACTACACAACTCAGCCTAAACAACATGTCAAGATGGGCAGCTAAAAGAGCAATATTTATATAAGGTGACAATGTGATTCGAACTCGGTGTGTTGGTTCGCCCACGGTATTTAACGGAGGCATATTATGCATAATGCTATGGCATTCTCACCACTACAGGGAGAACAATGACACCAACAGCCTCCCATACAGGACAAAACAGAAAAATGGAACGAAAGAACCATAAAGAAATATCTGGCAAAATGAAAAAAAGAAAGGTTAAGAATGATCGGTCTAAACGAATGTCTTCAAGCCTATGCCTGACGACCCCAAGAGGATGCAAGGCATGTTTTAAAAAGTGCAAACAGTCACAGTGGTTCCTCTTCCGTTTAATAACCCAAACATTATGGCGGCTAAGAATGGTATAAATTAGCCCGCTTGGATCAATATACCATTAGCTGACTAAACTGCCGCGTGGAACAAATTAGGTTGTGGGGGAAACAAGTGCGGACAACCAATTTCTCCTTCATTAGGAAAATGTCAGCAGAACAGCAATGGGCGAGGCTGCGGGATGCACACGGTAGGTGCTTGACGGTGGCGTTTTTCGCCGGTGGGCTCTGCAGTCATGAACTGTAGGCTGATATACCCATGGGAACGCTCCCGTGAAGGTTCTGTCGTGTGACTTCCGGTGGCCATTACACAATGGCATCTGCCAGGGAGCAATTATGTCCCTTCACGTGTTAATGGAATGCCCTGTGCGTGCCTGCAACTTATATGAACACAGCACAGGCTTCCAAGGGTGGTGCAGGATTGCTCCCAGCTGATTTGTTCGGCAGTTGAGGACAGGATTTCTCTGGGTCCTACCTGCACCCTCAGGTCTATCTTTTTCTTAAATCGCAAGGATTAGGAGGATGGGGAATGGAGGTGTGGAGAGGGAGTAGGAGGAGTGAGGAAGAAGACAGCGTTAACACATAAATGTTTAATCCTCTGACAATAAACTGGACCCACTCAAATCTGTGTCAAGAACAGAGCCTTTTCATACGCGTGTCAAGGGTCGACTTTAGTCTTGTGGCTGAGACTCATCGGTAGTACTCGGCCTCTTTGTGTTGGTCCATCCATTTTCATCCAATATATATATATATATATATATATATATATATATATATATATATATAACTTACATGTAAGCACAATACAGACAGCAAGCTGTTTTGGTTAGATTCGAAACTTTCGGCTTTATTTTTACGATCAGTATGTGCTGATAAATCCTTGTCTTGAGGATGTTCTTTATTTCTCCAACATTATGCATGACAGCACGTGTCAATTTACAGACAGCAGACAATTTCCGTTCTTTCGTGTGTCACTAGAGGTGGAATTTAACATTTCTTCTCTTCAGATGAGTTGAATTCAGTACACTTCATAAGATGGGTATGACACGCACTCGTCTTCCCCATACTTGTCAGATTCTAAACGGTCATCAACGACATGTAGCTACATGGAAGTAGACATAAACATAGTCCTCGAGGAGCAGCAGTTCCTTTCTGCTTCTAAAGCAGGTTGAGGGATTCCTGCTTCATCCTGCTGGCGTTGGTGATTAGTTTCTGATGTAGCTCCCGAGTCCGGGACCTCAATGGATGGGCTGGTATGATTGTGTGCCACGATCAGTGATGGCGAGATCCAGACGGTTGTTTCGGTTTTTGTGGCAGTTTCTCTTTTCGGAGAACCCCAGTGACTTCTTCTGCAGCTGTTTGAACAACGTTCTGATTGCAGCCACATGCCCAGAAATGTTTGGCCTTTTCTTGAACTGTTTCTTTAAACACGGCATCATCTGAGCACAGTCTTCTGAATCTGAGGTATTGACTGTACAAATACCCACGTGAACACATCCAGAATGGCACGACTGAGGACTCAGATAATAACAGGCATCAGAGCGATCTGTGTATAGATTTGATCAAAAAGGAACCCATCTTTCGGGAAATGGCTACATCCAGAAATGGGACACTATAAAGTGATAATTGAAGCATAACTTTGATCACTGTTGGAACAAGTTCATTTATAAACTGCTCCAGTTTATCATCTGACTTTACCTAGAGAAAAAAGAAGTCGTCTATGAAGGTTCCAACTCATCAACAGAGACAGGAACAGGACTTGAGGTCAGCATTTATTGTTCGAGTGTTCGAGTGGCCCATAATCAAATCAGCCGCCGCCGCTGCTAATACAGTATTCATCGGTTTTCCAAAGACTTGGTGGTAAATGTTATCAAAGTAACACGTTATTTCCCAACATATGTCTGCCATGTCTGCGAAATGCCGATTGGAGATAGTCATGGGGACACTGGTGTAAAGGCTTACAACAGTAGTCACCAATCTGACTGACTGAATGGACTATATGCTAGGTTCCACTGATGTAGGATTGGGAGAATGCGTGTGGAATCCTGTATACAACATGGAAAAGTTTTGACGAAAGGTTACAGACAGACAGACAGACTGCTAGCTTGGAGATCTTTTCAGCTGGTCCCATTGTTCTTGAAAACAACAGGTTTTCCCGATGGGTTGACTGGAAGTGTACACCTGCCCCCCCCCCCCCCCCTCTCTCTCTCTCTCTCTCTGAAAAAAAATATATGTATGTATGTTTGTGCATATGTATGTGTATATGCATACATATATGTATGTGTGTATGTATGTATACATGTATGTATGTATGTGTGTATGCATGCATATGCGTGCGTGCATGCATGCGTGCGTATGTGCGTGCGTGATTGTGTGTGTGTGTGTGAGTGCGTGTGTGTGTGCGTGCATGCGCGCGCGCGCGCGCGCGCGCGCGTGTGTGTGTGTGTGTGCGCGCGCGCGCGTGCAGTTTCAGAAGAGCAGCGTCAATGAAAAAAACGCTGAACCGTCTAAAGGGAGTTGTCCATTTCTGAAGGAGGCGAATATCAATGACAGCGTACATGCTTTTGTTCTGTGAGGCTATTTTGTTGAAACGCATACAAACAAAGAAGACATGTGTAAACTAGCAGCCAAAGGGAGCAGAAGCCGAAAAGACAACAACAGCTGAGCAATGTCATATACACGAAGAGCAGAAGATCCCTTGTTACATCTGATGACTCTCTCCTCTTCCATCTCCTTCATTCATTCACCCTGCCCCTAACCGCTCTTCCACCCACTCTTCGTTTACCACCTCCATCTTCACACACGTTTCCCCCCGTCCAGCGGACACCTAACCGCTCAATTCCCTGTCACACTTCCTTCGCCAAACATGCCGACGTTATGAGAGAGACCAGATGCAAAACAAAACAAAAAAAGAAAAAACAAAGGTCAGCGCACTTGATGAGAAAATTAGAGGTGGGATAAAATAACATTCCTGTCTCCCTCCTCATCTGTCTCCCTCCTCATCTCTGTCTCTCTCGCTCTGTTGCTTCCTTTCGCTCCTGATCCTTAACGGCAGACTTGGGCCAGTTCTGGTCTCCATTCCCTGGATGGCGCGTTTATCTTCACCCTCCTCCTCCTCCGACCGGGCAATACCCCAGCATTTCGATTCCAACTCCCATGATTCTGTGGAATTTCCGGCTTCCATGTTGGCGGTGTTGTGAGTTAAAACATGAAGGTCCCTGGAGGTTCAGAAGAGCGGAGAACGGTTCGGTGTCTGCGTCCTGCTTTCAGGTGGTCCCTTTAACGGAGCCATTTTCTTCCACAGTCGTCTTTAGCCTGCTTACTTTTTGTCTTTTCTAGAGATCAGTTATGGTGTAGATTTGAACGTCACGTTGCTGCCATTGTGGCTTAAAAAATCAGATAAAACGTGTTATTCTACTTTCATCACCGCCCATCGACGCAACAATATTAGAACGGTCTTCAAACTAGTTGTTACGTTTTTGTTTTAGCGGCCTGTACCGATTACGAGGCTTACAACTGTATGCACTAATAGATAATAAACCTACAAACACTGTCTTCTTTCGGGAATCAAGACAAATTATGAACAAAAACAGGACAATGGTTCCAAACTGAAGCATTTTTATTAACACATATGGGATGTTCTGCACTCTTCTTTTACTCTCACCATCTATCAGCTCCATATCAGAATCACAGAAGTTGGCTCAAAAGAAGGGGTGACACTGGAAAGGAAAGTGACGATTTTGATTGAACGTGAAAAGGGGACATTCCGTGACGCAAGAATTTCTTTAATTCAGTTTGAATCCATCACTAGGTACGTACAGTGTATGGTGCCACCAAGACAGATAACTGACAATCATTTTCTTCCCTGGAGGACTCTTCAGGCTAGCTATCTCTGGCGGCTAGCTGCAGAGAGAAACTGCACCAGCCTAGGAGCCAGCTGGAGGTCCACCTGGCATGAAGTAGCGAAATTCCACCTTAAAAAGTCTCCTTGGGCACGACAGTCGTGAGAATCTTCTTAACACAAAAATATGACGAGAAATATTCCGTTGATACGATAGATATTTAAAGGAGCGAATTATGTGTTACTGGATTGATGTGGTGCCTCTCTCCGAAAGGGGACGGGGAAGGGGAGTGTACGCTGGCTCCGCGACTATGCAGTGACCGTCCTTGTTAGGGTGTTAGTACTCCGAGTCTTCCGTGTGTTGGATTAGAACAGACGTCACTGAGCACCGCTTGTGTGGCTCTTCAGCAGTGTAATGTCTAATCTGGCATGCTGCCTTCCGGCGAAATCATATTGATAACTCCCTATAGATTGCTGGCGCTGAGATTGCGACAGAAGTGACTGGGTGTGGTTGTGTATAAGGCAGCCCGCAAAGAGTGGATTGGAAACAGTGCCATGGAGAAGACATGGAGGATGAGGCATCAAAAACGGTGCAGCGGAAATGAACACACGACACTATACAGTAAGGTAATGTTGCTTATAGCCCAGCCGACCGCAAAGGGCCATATCAGGGCTGTCACCACGTTAAAATCAACTCACAAGTCATCAAAAAAAACAAAAAACTTTCACACATCTCTTTAAAATACATCTTCTAAAAACGCACCAGAAACTTCGTTAAAAAATCTTTCTTCTGTAAAATCTTAAATCAGATGAAAAATGTTGATCTCTTTCAGAAACTCAAAGATCACGTCAGGTGGGACAGCTCTGAACAGGGTTTTCATGGACTCGGCTGTAAAGTGTTTATGTCTCACATCGTGCAAGTCCCAACAATCTAAAAGAATATGTTTCACTGTGAGTGGAACGTTACATGGAATACACCACGGAGCCTCTTCAACCTTTTAAAAGATAAGAATGGGACACGACACTACACAAATGGAGCTTGACCACGTTTGAATCAGTAGTTCTTGTGAGTTAGAGATGGGTCTAGAAAGGGGACACGTCAGAAAGTAGGTTTGATGACGTTGGATTCAATACTGTTAGTGTGTCAGAGACTGGTCAAGATAGGGGATACGTCAGAAAGTAGGTTTGATGACGTTGGATTCAATACTGTTAGTGTGTCAGAGACTGGTCAAGAAAGGGGACACGTCAGAAAGTAGCTTTGATGACGCTGGATTCAATACTGTTAGTGTGTCAGAGACTGGTCAAGATAGGGGATACAACAGAACAGAGGCCGGACTGTCTCTGAGTCTATATTGTCAGCGAGTCAGAGATAGGTCAAGAAAAGGGACACGACAGAAATAAGGCTGCACTACCTTTGAATCTGAACTGCTAGTGAGTTAGAGAGGGGTCGGAAAGGGGACACTACAAAAATGAGGCTGGAGTACCTTTGCATCTGTACTGTTAGTGAGTCATAGATGAGTCAGGAAAGAGGACACGACAGAAATGAAGCTGGGATGCTTATGATACTGTACTGCTAGTGTGTTAGACATCAGTAAAGACAAAGAATGGAATGATGTGAAAGTCGCATAGATAGTAAGACGTCTACACTGATATGAATTATTGGAATGTGGGCCACGTAATAAAGAAAGGATGGGGTAGATTCATTCACCTGTAAACACTGAGAGAGAGAGAGAGAGAGAGAGAGAGAGAGAAGAGAGAGAGAGAGAGAGAGAGAGAGAGAGAGAGAGAGAGAGAGAAGACGAAGAATTTCTGTTTTTTTTTATGACAGCCAATGTTTCCAAGTTATTGGCCATCAGAAGCTGACCATGATGTAATACTAATAATATAGCACCAAGAGAAACACTCACAGTAAAGACGTAACATTTTAACCGTGACGCGATACTAGACGAGTAGTAGTAGTAGTAATTACAAAGGATTATACCATAGCTAAGAAACGGAAACCTTTACCAACAATCATACTATAGGCAAAAAAAAGGGGGGGGGGATATAAAAATAGCGACATAAGAAATAAAAGGAAACCATTTCAAACGATCATTATCTTATAGGTAGGGGAAGGAAGCCTTTGCAACGGATCATACCATAACTAACAAACATAAAACCTTCACAAACGATCGTCATACCAAGGGCAAAGAAAAATGATGATGTAGAATAAGAAGAAGGAGGACAGAAAGTAACAAAGAAAAAGAAGAATACCAAGGGCAAAGAAAAATGATGGTATTGAATAAGAAGAAGAAAAAAGAAAGTAAGAAAGAAAAAGAAGAAAGAGAGAAAGAAACTGGAAACCATTACAGATTATCATCATACCATAACCAACACCCCCCCCCCCCCCCCAAAAAAAAAAAAAAAAAAAAAAATCGTGGATTTGAAGCGATTAGGCCAAGACAGCAATACACACGCCGTTATAACTCGAGGCGATTTGTTCTGTACCCCTGTCCTGTTGCAAGTGTGTGTGCCCATAAAGATTTTCTCTATATAGCCAAATTTTTTTTTAATCTACTTCAGGATATCCCGCATCACACTTCTACAGTAGCTTTAAGATTACATAGGTTGTTGTTTCTCTTTCAAGCAAAACCCACATTCAAGCTTATAAAGATGAACGATTTTCAGCTGAAAAGTATCCCATTCAAATGCATATCAATCGGACGAACACCTAACGAGTGTCTTGATACACTTCTGTTTAGTGGTATCAAATTCATAAAATAAGTTTAACACTGTTTTTTCATACCTCGTTCCCTATTCTCTCCCCTTTCCCATCCAGTCGTTATCATTGTTAAACATGGTATATAATCCACAAGTCCGAACCATTCTGGCATACATGTGTGCAGAAAGCAGCTTATTGCTCGTCGCATCTCCATCCCCAACTTTGTCCACCTGATCGTCAGTTAAAAACTTACAACGAAACTCTACAGGCCAGAATCAACGCATAAATAGATAAATAGTACACACGCGCGTGCACACAAATTTACAGACAGTTGTACTGATAACGCCTTTTGAAATCCGCAGCTTATGCTCCATTTCAACTTCGCGTTACTTCACAGACACACCCTCCTCTCTTCAACCCGATCCCCCTCAGCCCCCCCCCCCCCTCCCCCACCCCCCTCCTCCGTGCTCCAACAAGCTAGCTAAGGAACCACAGCCCAGAGTACCCGCCACACTAAAGGAACTGCCTGTAGTCAGTGTTCGTTAGGTAAGCGTCAGACTGGATCCGCGGCTGGCAACCGACCCCACCATGAAAGATCTGCCCCCGGCGAATTTGTCTGCGGCGGGTCCAAACTGATTAGTGTTATTGACATGTTTGCGATAGCCGCTCGCTGAATGAGGCGGTCGTTAGCTTTAGAAATATAACGGGCAAATAACTCTGGCTGGCTCGTAATGGGCTGATCGATAGGCGGTAGCAGCCATTGGCCCTGTGTCCAGGACACAACACGGGCATTCAAGTTCAACAGAGAATGTACTTTGCTGTGACAGTTAGCACCTGTCTGAATGACTCCACTTCCTTCCTTAACGTTCTAACTTTCGACCCAAGTTCAGTGGAAATGACCGATGTTATGTAGATGACGCATCTGTATCTTGCAAACATGATGACTCACGGCATTACTTGTGTGTGTGTGTGTGTGTGTGTGTGTGTGTGTGGTGTGTGTGTGTGTGGCGCGCGCGTAAAATGTACTAAATATACAGTACATGGACCACACACACACACACACACACACACACACACACACACACACACACACACACACCGTTACGGCAAGCTTTCGTCCTGTTTAGCACCGCGTAACGGTTAGAATTCTGCATCATCACTGTGAATCTTTTTTTTTTTCTCGGTACTATATCATTAGTATTGTATCGTATCACGGTCAACCTCCGCTGGTCATGACAGTTAAATCTCCTGGTGCATTGTTCTCTTTGGTTTCGCAGTTTGCTCCAGGTGAAACAATATAGTCAGCCCTGCTGTCATATTTCAAAAGGCTGTATGAGAGACGATACAACCAGCCTTTCTGTATATACTGAGAGACTTACGGGGAGATTGATTTTTCTCTGTTTTCATGTCTGTTTACGAGAACATGGTGTACACAGCAGTCGCTGAAACACAAATTATTTCAACGAAACTCGTAATAAATCGCTTTGAGTGAAATATTATAAAGCTAAAAAAATGTTATCTGTTCGTCTTTTGAGGCAGTTGACAACAATAATCATAACCATACTGTCAACTGATCCTTCAATTCACTTTTCCAGAAAGTAAACACGAACAAACAGTCAAAACGTAAACTGGGTCATTTTGACTCAGACTGAGCACGTTTTGCCGTCTTCTTCTGTTGAGACAGTTTCTTCACCAAAACAAAACGACGAAACAAAACAAAGAAAAATAAACAAATGCAGGGACAGTTTGCATCAACCGGGTAACCAGGTGTGTGTTTTTTTTTTCCCAGTCAGAATCTTGTGACCCCATCGGGTCGTTTCTCTCCAGTGGGATATATCTGAAAGAGACCTAAATAGTCTTCTTTGTCTGCAATTTGTCTGTGGAATGAAGGGTTCATCTGATGTCGCTTATCTTTTGTCCTGAGGAAGGACTGTGCCAATGGCTTTTCTGGGTTTTTTTTCTCCCTTTATGCCATATTTCCCAAACACCAAGAAGGCGGGTGGAATACCCTGATATGGCGGACTTGTTTTACACACCGATGGCAAATCACCATGTTCTCGTGACAGGCCATATTTTCTCCACTCTCTCGTTTTATGGTTATAACGTTTGCACGTGCTTGCGTGACTTGAAGAGGCAAAGTGCACGTGCTCCATGTTTATAAATCAGGAAAAACGAGCACGTTATACACCTGTCAGTAATAATACTCCAAGCAACGGTGAGGTAGTGTTCTTAACAGTTACAGCAAATGCCAGAAGCGCAGACTGTTGCGATTTCATACACATCACAGCTTGTTAAATTCATACTATTGTATCACGAAAAAAGGACTTTTTTTTACCACTATACTCATGCATAACTTAAAAATTCATAACGCTGCTCGGGTTTTTTTTTTTTTTATATATGAATACCCTTTCCCCTACAGGGGTACATATATGTTTCCACATAGTTTCAACATTAATGTTTGAATACCATTTTCTCCACTTGTGAACACACATCCGGCGTTTCCAAATTCATAACTTTAATATTGATATCGATAATGGTGTCGTTTTAGTTATTTCATAAATACCTGTACACATCTGTTTTCCCACACTTAAATTTGATGTTAATAAGGATGTGCTGGTTTGCTAAAGCATGACTGTCCTTTTGCCTGTCCGTGTGCACACATCAATTTCTCGTGTTTGTTGCTTTTAAAACTAAAGTTTGCCGAGAACCACTCTTCTCTTCGTGTGGCTTTATTAAAAGCCCAGCCAGTGGACGACAGCTTCTAGAGTATTGGTGAAAGAGAAACGAAACACTGGAGGAGACGAAAGTTTATTGGAAGAGAAAAACAGTTTATTGGGTGAGAAAGAACATAAACGTCTATTGAAAGAGATCGCAAACAAAAAAAATGTTTGAAAGGAGAGAAAAGAAGGAGAAGTGTGATAGAGGGATTTTTTTTTATATATCGAAGGAGATGGGCACAAAAGTGTTCAGTTGATGATGACGTGAGACAGGAGACTGTGCAGTCTGTGTTCAGATGCAGAAAAGAAAAGTGTAGAAATGTCTGTTAGAAGAGATCGCAAAGAAACATGTATCAAAAAGAAAAATCAAAGAAAAGTGTGATAGAGAAATTAAAATACTGAAGGAGACTGGGAAAAGAAATTCAGTTAGGAGATCGACAAGAAAACGCGTTTAAAGGAGGTAGGTGGAAATTGTACTGGTGCCTATAATGTCATCGTATAGTAGTGCATGTAGGGACACTGAGCAGCATCCATCCATGTGAAAACAAAGTTGCTGGTCAGTGCTGAATGAAGACGTACACCACTGTCTACTCTACTAACAAACTGGCAAGCCGACCACTCAACCAATAATTTAGTCTGCTATTCAGCCTAACAGCCAAGCAAGTCACAAACCAGCCACAATTAAGTCATCTCTGAAGCCAACCAACCATCCAGCAAGCCAACTATGTTAACCATCCAGACACCAAGCTCCATCCCCACCCCACTCCCAGCCCATCCCGTGCCCGTTTTCTTCCCCTCTCCTCCCTGTTCCCACCCTCCCACTCCCCACGCGTTCCCCACCCTGCTCCCCTCACATCTACTCACCAGTTCATTGAGGTTACAGCTGTGACGTAGATCAGTGATCTGGTTGTGGAAGCGCTTGGCTTGCTGCTTGACCTTGCGCTGCAGTGACGTCACCTTGGCCAGCAGCACGCGCTCCCGCTTCTGGAAGGCCCGGTCCTTGTGCTGCAGCTCCTTCTCCAGGTCCGCCACCTGCTGCTCCTGAAAGCCAGGCCAGTGCTGTGGAGTGGGGTGGACTGAAGCGGGTGGTGGATACAGATCACTACCATTTCAATAGCACAGAGCAAAGCAAACAGCAGCTGAAAAAAGTTTTTTTTAAGCCCCCCCACGATCTTTCAAGGAGATCCACCATTGTACTCCAGTGGATTCCATCCCACTCTGGAATCACCAGAATGAGAAGGCTGACGCTCTGTCCAAGGCAGGCAGCAATATGGAGCAGTTCAGCCACCCAGTAAGTTACAGAGGCCAAAATTACCATCCACAACCAATCCCAAAACCAGTGGAAGAGAACGCTGGGTGCAGACATTGTGTTGGCCCAATCCATCAGCTCCAGAGATACCAGAAAACAATCCTCTTCAGATTTTAAAGAGTAGTTATAATGACTCCACCGAACAACGTGGACAAACGAATTACAAGACAAAACACGACGCGTTTCGATCTCTTAGGTCTTCTTTAGGCATGACAAACAAGAAATGAAAACGAACATGAAGAACGAGCGATCACTTCTCTTTGTCGAATTCGGCGCAAAAAGGAGACATGAAGGCGACCAAAGAAGTCCAAACACGTCGTATTTTGTTTTGTGACTCGCTTGTCCACGTTGTTCAGTGGAGTCATTATAATTACTTTTAAAAATTTGTTTAGATCTCCGCCCGCAGTCGCCTCACTTAGCATCTAACAATCCTCTTCAGATTAAGAACCGGCTACTGCCGACTGTTGAGCGACCTCAGCCGAGTTAAGATTGCCAACACAGACGAATGTCCGTGTGGCACTGGATCTCAGACCCTAAAACACATCCTCCGATACTGTCCAGCCCATGACGTTCTCCGGGATGAACCTGACCAGAGGGTGCAGAGTTGCAGATGCAGCTTTGGGGCAGCCGTCAAGAGATCGAGAAGACAGTGTGTTTCATCATGGCGACGGGACAGGAGATCTGATGCAACTAATAAAATCGACAGCAGAAGAAGAGACCACGTTTGGGGGTAGATATTAAGGACTTCATGAGCAGGTGGATCACACTCTAGTGTGTATTGAGTCAGCGTATGGCATATTCAATCAAGAAGAAAAACACTACAACGGCTTGCATCATCATCACCATCATCATCATCATCATCATCATCAGTAGCAGCAGCAGCAACAGCATCGTCGTCATTTGTGGCTGTAGTAGCAGCGTTACCAGTTAAACTTAAAGCAAGAACTTAAACAAACTCACGTTACAGTACTTACAAAGCCACCTTATGGTTGTCATTCTTTTGTAAGTGCTCACACATGCGCGCGCGCGTGCGTGCGTGCGAGCGTGCGTGCGTGCGTGCGTGTGTGTGTGTGTGCGCGCGCGCGTATGTATGTAGATCACCTTGATATCAATAGTGAATTGGGAACCGTGGTATCGTGGTTTGGATCACTGTGGTGTCAACAGTGCTTTGGATCACTGTGATATTAACAGTGCTTTGGATCTCTGTGGTGTCAACAGTGGTTTGGATCACTGTGATATTAACAGTGCTTTCGATCTCTGTGGTGTCAGCAGTGGTTTGGATCACTGTGGTATTAACAGTGGTTTGAATCACTGTGATATTAACAGTGCTTTGGATCTCTGTGGTGTCAACAGTGGTTTGGATCACTGTGATATTAACAGTGCTTTGGATCTCTGTGGTGTCAACAGTGGTTTGGATCACTGTGGTATTAACAGTGGTTTGAATCACTGTGATATTAACAGTGCTTTGGATCTCTGTGGTGTCAACAGTGGTTTGGATCACTGTGGTGTCAACAGTGGTTTGGATCACTGTGGTGTCAACAGTGCTTTGGATCTCTGTGATATCAACAGTGCTTTGGATCTCTGTGGTGTCAACAGTTGTTTGGATCTCTGTGATATCAACAATGCTTTGGATCACTGTGGTGTCAACAGTGGTTTGGATCACTATGCTGTCAACAGTGGTTTGGATCACTATGCTGTCAACAGTGGTTTGGATCACTGTGGTATTAACAGTGCTTTCGATCTCTGTGGTGTCAACAGTGGTTTGGATCACTGTGGTATTAACAGTGGTTTGAATCACTGTGGTGTCAACAGTGGTTTGGATCACTATGATATTAACAGTGCTTTCGATCTCCGTGGTGTCAACAGTGGCTTGCATCACTGTGATATTAACAGTGCTTTCGATCTCTGTGGTGTCAACAGTGGTTTGGATCACTGTGCTGTCAACAGTGGCTTGCATCACTGTGATATTAACAGTGCTTTCGATCTCTGTGGTGTCAACAGTGGTTTGGATCACTGTGGTATTAACAGTGCTTTCGATCTCTGTGGTGTCAACAGTGGTTTGGATCACTGTGGTATTAACAGTGGTTTGAATCACGTGGTGTGTCAACAGTGGTTTGGATCACTATGATATTAACAGTGCTTTCGATCTCCGTGGTGTCAACAGTGGCTTGCATCACTGTGATATTAACAGTGCTTTCGATCTCTGTGGTGTCAACAGTGGTTTGGATCACTGTGCTGTCAACAGTGGCTTGCATCACTGTGATATTAACAGTGCTTTCGATCTCTGTGGTGTCAACAGTGGTTTGGATCACTGTGGTATTAACAGTGCTTTCGATCTCTGTGGTGTCAACAGTGGTTTGGATCACTGTGGTATTAACAGTGCTTTGGATCACATTGGTATCAACAGTGGTTTGGATCTCTGTGGTATCTACAATGGTTTGGATCACTGTGGTGTCAACAGTGGTTTGGATCAGTATGGTATCAACAATGGTTTGGATCAGTATGGTATCAACAATAGTTTGGATCAGTATGGTATCAACAATAGTTTGAATCAGTATGGTATCTATAATGGTTTGGATCAGTATGGTATCTATAATGGTTTGGATCAGTATGGTATCTATAATGGTTTGGATCAGTATGGTATCAACAATAGTTTGGATCAGTATGGTATCGACAATAGTTTGGATCAGTATGGTATCAACAATAGTTTGGATCAGTATGGTATCTACAATGGTTTGGATCAGTATGGTATCAACAATAGTTTGGATCAGTATGGTATCAACAATGGTTTGGATCAGTATGGTATCTACAACGGTTTGGATCAGTATGGTATCAACAATGGTTTGGATCAGTATGGTATCTATAATGGTTTGGATCAGTATGGTATCAACAATAGTTTGGATCAGTATGGTATCGACAATGGTTTGGATCAGTATGGTATCAACAATAGTTTGGATCAGTATGGTATCAACAATGGTTTGGATCAGTATGGTATCTACAATGGTTTGGATCAGTATGGTATCTACAATGGTTTGGATCAGTATGGTATCAACAATGGTTTGGATCAGTATGGTATCTATAATGGTTTGGATCAGTATGGTATCAACAATAGTTTGGATCAGTATGGTATCTACAATGGTTTGGATCAGTATGGCATTGACAATGGTTTGGATCAGTATGGTATCTACAATGGTTTGGATCAGTATGGTATCTACAATGGTTTGGATCAGTATGGTATCTACAATGGTTTGGATCAGTATGGTATCAACAATGGTTTGGATCAGTATGGTATCTACAATGGTTTGGATCAGTATGGTATCTACAATGGTTTGGATCAGTATGGTATCAATGGTGGTTTGGATCAGTATGGTATCTACAATGGTTTGGATCTGTATGGTACCAATGGTGGTTTGGAATCACTGTGAAGAGATGGTTTTGACTGCCTGATCACAGATTATCAGTTATGCATCGTCTTACTCACATGTTAAAATTCAAAGAGCAAAAGAACGAAAAAAAGTGGAAACAACAAAATGTAGACAACGAGAAAAGCCTCAACAACAACTTGACGAGATCTTTTGACTGACACGATTCTCCACAGGTATTTCCCGCAAGCAGTCGCCATGCCCTCAGCGTCTTGGATCAGGCCGCAGGAACACCGACAGATGAGAGGACGCTGGACTCACCTGGTCATTGAGGAGCTGCCGGAGGGCCGGCACGCACTGGTGGGTGTTGCGGGTCTTGTGCACCAGCACCAGTCCACAGCCGTCCTGGCAGATGGCCACGGGCCGGTACTCGCACACCACGCCTTCGTGCTCGGCCAGCTGCCGGTGGGACACGGTGGCCTGGCAGTTGGGATGACCACAGGTCACCGGGCGGTAGGAGCAGTCCTGGGTGTGGGCCACCAGGTCCGTCAGCCGCACTATGGCCTGGCAGCCCCGGGAACGGTACTCGCAGCGCACCTGCAGGACGTGAGGTACGCCAGACGTTAGGAGAAGACGTAGCTTTTAGCCATGGTGGAGGGGACGCACGGCACAAGAAGGAGAGAGAGAGAGAGAGAGAGAGAGAGAGAGAGAGAGAGAAGACAGACAGACAGACAGACAGACAGACAGACAGACAGACAGACAGACAAATTTACAATCTTCCAATATTTGGATCACACATTAATATTTTGCTAGTCCACTATCCCACACAAATACACAGTCCTTCACCCCGTGACGCGCGCGCATGCACTCTCTCTCTCTCTCTCTCTCTCTCTCTCTCTCTCTCTCTCTCTCTCTCTCTCTGTCTCTCTCGCTCTCTCTCTCTCTCCATCCATCCATAGCAAGGTCCTTCACACACACACACACACACACACACACACACACACACACACACACACACACACACACACACACACACACAGGTGAATGTTTTGCTAGTCGCCTCCCCAACGCATACATTCAGTGCTTCCCCTCTTCCACGCCTCCTCCTAGTGACGTTGATTTTCTCCGCCACACGACCTTCCATGTCCCTCTGACGTCACTTCACACGTCTCCCGACATTCTCTCACATGCTTCCTGATATGACCTCTGACATGACCTCACTTACCCCTAATTATTTTAACTTCTAACATGACCTCACATACCTCTGACTTGAACTCTGACATGACCTCACATAGCCCTAACATGACCTCTGACATGACCTCACATAGCCCTAACATGACCTCTGACATGACCTCACCTACTCCTAACATGACCTCTCATATGACCTCTGACGTGCCCTCACCTGCAGATTGAGGATGACCTCCCTGAGGGGCAGCACGTTCTCCAGGTCTCCCGGGGTGAGGGTCTGGCAGCCCCGGGGGCACGAGCCGTGGAGGACGACCCAGGGCAGGATGCAGCCGGAGCAGAAGAGGTGGGCGCAGGGCGCACGGACAGGGTTGTCCAGGACCCCGCCGCACACCGTGCACTTCTTGTCCTCGCTGATGCCGCTGACGAACTTGTCCACGTCGAACCCCATAGTGTGTGTGTCTGGCCAGGTGTGGGACACGTCAGTGCGTCAGGCCACGACCATCAGTCCATCAGCTGACATCAGTCGACGAGTAGCGATTGTCGCGAGCGTTGTTTATTCCCCCCTTTCACTAAGACTGCCGCTTTCCTTTTGTAGTGAAATTCCCTTTCCCCGTAATCTTGATGTCCAGCACGAACTTAGCTTTTGCTCGTTTAATTGTGTCGTCGGAAACTAGTTCTTTTCACGATTTTGTCGTGTCGTCCACAGTCTGCTAAAGTCTGCCCATACAGGTCAATGTTTTGTTTTCATTTGATAAAAGAGCTCGTGTTTTTACTAGGGCAGAGTAGAAGAATCGTTTTCAATTCGGTGAAATAATTGAGGAGTAGGTAAGCGTGACATGAACGTCACTGCTGGAAATTTCCTTTTAATTCCGTGCAGTTCTGTCTGCGATGAGAGTGTCAGTGTCCGTGGAGTCAGGAACCATTGGGGGTAATCTCCTGTATGATTAATAACCTTTCCTTGAAATGAAGAATTTCATTTCATACCATATTCTAGTTCAAAAACAAGAGAAATCATTTTAAAACAGTCTTGTTTCGATATTTACTGCTCTGAACATGTTCCAAAGCCTGACCACGTTACGAGTGATTTTCTCTGGCAATTTGAATTCGAAGATCAGAAACAGATCAGAAACAATATTCAGTTCTACACCTAGTTCCCATCGTCAAAAGGAAGGGACACCTGCCATCCGTGGACAACAGGAACATGTCTCTACTGGAATTAGTGTGCTGGATCTCTCCTTCATTCTGTTTGATAGTTTTTCGCTTTAGAACTGGGAGAGGTTCATTCAGAATCAGGGTTTTAATGATTCATGTGTCTCTAGAACATGGCTGTTACTTGGAATTGTCACAGACTGAATTGAGCTGCATGTGTGCGCGGAATGACAGTTATGGGAGACCTTGCGTTTTTCCAGTGAAGTGGAAGATGACTGTGTGTGCGTGCTTCACACAGCAGACCAGAAGATGACTGTGTAGCTTCACAAAGCAGAGCAAGGGATGACTGTGTGTGCTTCGCAAAGCACACCAGAAGATGACTGTGTGTTTCACAAAGCAGACCAGGAGATGACTGTACGTATGCTTCACAAAGCAGACCAGTGGTGACTGTGTGTTTCACAAAGCAGACCAGGAGATGACTGTACGTATGCTTCACAAAGCAGACCAGTGGTGACTGTGTGTTTCACAAAGCAGACCAGTGGTGACTGTGTGCTTCACAAAGCAGACCAGTGGTGACTGTGTGCTTCACAAAGCAGACCAGTGGTGACTGTGCTTCACAAAGCAGACCAGTGGTGACTGTGTGCTTCACAAAGCACACCAGGAGATGACTGTGTGCTTCACAAAGCACACCAGGAGATGACTGTGTGCTTCACAAAGTAGACCAGTGTTGACTGTGTGCTTCACAAAGCAGACCAGTGGTGGCTGTGTGCGTGGTTCACAAAGCAGACCAGGAGATGACTGTGTGCTTCACAAAGCAGACCAGGAAATGACTGTACGTATGCTTCACAAAGCAGAGCAGTGGGTGACTGTGTGCGTGATTCAAAAGCAGACCAGGAGATGACTGTGTGCTTCACAAAGCAGACCAGTGGTGACTGTGTGCTTCACAAAGCAGACCAGTGGGTGACTGTGTGCTTCACAAAACAGACCAGTGGGTGACTGTGTGCTTCACAAAGCAGACCAGTGGATGACCTATATCCAGGAGCACGTCCACAATGCACTGATGCCTTGGTC
>CM065721.1:3936495-3971495 GCA_033310375.1 Conus canariensis | reverse complement strand
GAGAGAGAGAGAGAGAGAGAGAGAGAGAGAGAGAGAGAGAGAGAGACGTACAAATGTGCACGTTAGCACGAACACATCCTCACACTCAAGCGCACATGCGCGTACACGTGTATGCAAAACACGCACGCACAAACACGCCAGCTCAACAGTACACGCGCGCACATTCACTGTGATCAGAAGCAGCCAATTCATCAACGCCTTCCTTCGACTCTGATCTCAATTTACAAACCACAGTGCGTGTATTGTGTGACCACACATCAATCGCAGTTTGTATCAACATGTCGTGTAGATGTAGCATTGACAGTTTCTATCATTATGCCACTTGTTTAGCGATGACAGTTTCTATCAATACGCCATCTACGTGTAGCGATGACAGTTTCTATCCATATGCCATCTAGGTATAGCGATGACAGTTTCTATCCATATGCCATCTAGGTGTAGCGATGACAGTTTCTATCAATACGCCATCTACGTGTAGCGATGACAGTTTCTATCCATATGCCATCTAGGTATAGCGATGACAGTTTCTATCCATATGCCATCTAGGTGTAGCGACGACAGTTTCTATCCATATGCCATCTAGGTGTAGCGATGACAGTTTCTATCAATACGCCGTCTACGTGTAGCGATGACAGTTTCTATCCATATGCCATCTAGGTGTAGCGACGACAGTTTCTATCCATATGCCATCTAGGTGTAGCGATGACAGTTTCTATCCATATGCCATCTAGGTGTAGCGACGACAGTTTCTATCCATATGCCATCTAGGTGTAGCGACGACAGTTTCTATCCATATGCCATCTAGGTGTAGCGACGACAGTTTCTATCCATATGCCATCTAGGTGTAGCGATGACAGTTTCTATCAATACGCCATCTACGTGTAGCGATGACAGTTTCTATCCATATGCCATCTAGGTGTAGCGATGACAGTTTCTATCAATACGCCATCTACGTGTAGCGATGACAGTTTCTATCCATATGCCATCTAGGTGTAGCGATGACAGTTTCTATCAATATGCGGTGAAAGTGTGTTGATTAAGGTTTCTATCAGTATCCTTTGAAGATGAATTGATGAAAGTTCTTTTCAACATTCTGTGAAGATGCAATCATGACAGTTTCTATAAACATGCCATGAAGATGTAGTGATAACACTGACGTGCCCTGAAGTTGTAGATGACACTTTTGATCAATATGCCACGAAGATG
This sequence comes from Conus canariensis, assembly GCA_033310375.1. Lineage (NCBI taxonomy): Eukaryota > Metazoa > Mollusca > Gastropoda > Neogastropoda > Conidae > Conus > Conus canariensis. Next base: position 3,970,289 of record CM065721.1, on the reverse strand, counting down.
CAGCAACGATAGTTTCTATCAATACGCCATGAAGATGCAGCAGTGAAAGTTTCTATCAATATGCCATGAAGATGTAGCTATGATAATTTCTATCAATATACGATGAATGTATACACATGACCGTTTCTGCCAGTATGCATTGAAGTTGTACGATGATAGTTTCTATCAATATTCCACGAAGATGCAGTGATGACAAGCTTCTATCAATATGCCACGAAGATGTAGCAATCATAGTTTCTATCATTGTGCCTTGACAATATATCGATGGCAGTTTTGCCATGACGATAAAGCGATGGCAATTTTTTTTTATCAATATACCTTGAATATAGTGACGACAGCTTCTGTCAATATCCCATGAAGGTATATCGATGTTAGATCCGATTAGTCTGCCATGAAGATAATGGTGATGACAATCTCCATTCATGCCCCATAAAGCTTTAGTGATGAAAGTTTCTATCAATATGCCATGAAGATGTAGAGATAATAGTTTCTTTTTTATGATAGTCTCTATCAGTTTGATATAAAGATGCAGAAATAACAGTTTCTATCAGGGAGGGAGGGAGGGAGAGAGAGAGAGAGAGAGAGAGAGAGAGAGAGAGAGAGAGAGAGAGAGAGAGAGAGTTGCTTAGACAGTGTGCTATGACTATATAGAGATGACAACTTACACTAATATGTCATAAATCTGTAACAATGGGATTTCTATCAATCTGCAATAAAGATGCAGAGATGACAGTTTCTGTCAATATGCTATAAAGATGAAGAGATGACAGTTTCTATCAGTATGCTATAAAAATGCAGCCATGACACTTTCTGTGAATATACTGTGAAGATGAAGAGATTATCATTTCTATCATTACGCTATGAAGATTTGGGGATGACAGTTTGAATCAATTTGCCACAAAGCTGTAGCGAAGACAGTTTCAGTAGGTACGCCATGAGAATGCAAAGATGGTAGGGTTTTTTTTTATCAATATGCCATGAAGACATAACGATGACAGTTTCTATCAAGAAGCCATGTACATATAGCAATAACATGTAACAAAGATGTTACGAAAAAAAAAATGTTACGATGAAAGTTTCTATCAATAAGCTATGTCCGTATGGCGATGATATAATCTATCAGTAAACGGTGTTCATATAGCAATGACAGTTGCTATCAATTTTCCATGAAGATGTAGTCATGATAGTCTCTACCAACATGCTATGGAGATGTAACGATGGCAGATTCTATCAATATGACATGAAGATCTAGCGATAGCAGCTTCTATCAATATGCCACGAAGACGTCGAGATGACAGTTTCAGTAGCGATGACTCTTCCCATCAATATGCTACGAAGATGTAGTGAGGACAGTTTCAGTAGCGATGACTCTTCCCATCAATATGCTACGAAGATGTAGTGAGGACAGTTTCAGTAGCGATGACTCTTCCCATCAATATGCTACGAAGATGTAGTGAGGACAGTTTCAGTAGCGATGAGTCTTCCCATCAATATGCTACGAAGATGCAGAGATGACAATTTCTATCAATGTGCCATGAAAATGCAGTGATGCAAGTTTCTGTCAATGGCATGAAGATGTCACGACGACAGCTTCTATCAATATGCCATGAAGATGTAGAGATGACAGCTTCTATCAATATGCCATGAAGATGTAGAGATGACAACCTCTATCAATATGCCATGAAGACGTAGAGATGACAACCTCTATCAATATGCAATGACGATGTAAAGATAACAGCTTCTATCAATATGCCATCTAGATGTAGCAATGACAGCCTCTATCAACATACCATGAAGATGTAGCGATGACTGCTTCAATATATCATGAAAATGTAGCAATGACAGCCTCTATCAATATACCATGAAGACGTAGCGATGGCAGTCTGTATCAAAATACCACCCAGATGTAACAATGACAGCCTCTACCAATATACCATGAAGATGTAGCGATGGCAGCCTCTATCAATATGCCATGAAGATGTAGCGATGGCAGCCTCTATCAATATACCATGAAGATGTAGCAATGACGGCCTCTATCAATATACCATGAACATGTAGCAATGACAGCCTCTATCAATATACCATGAAGACGTAGCGATGGCAGCCTCTATCAACATACCATCCAGATGTAGCAATGACGGCCTCTATCAATATACCATCCAGATGTAGCAATGACAGTCTCTATCAATATACCAACTAGATGTAGCAATGACAGCCTCTATCAATATACCATCCAGATGTAGCAATGACGGCCTCTATCAATATACCATCCAGATGTAGCAATGACAGCCTCTATCAATATACCATCCAGATTTAGCAATGACAGCCTCTATCAATATACCATCCAGATGTAGCAATGACGGCCTCTATCAATATACCATGAAGACGTGGCGATGACGGCCTCTATCAATATACCATGAAGATGTAGCAATGACAGCCTCTATCAATATACGATCCAGATGCAACAATGACAGCCTCTATCAACATACCATCCAGATGTATCAATGACAGCCTCTATCAATATACCATCCAGATGTAGCAATGACGGCCTCTATCAATATACCATGAAGACGTAGCGATGACGGCCTCTATCAATATACCATCCAGATGTAGCAATGACAGCCTCTATCAATATACCATCCAGATGTAGCGATGACGGCCTCTATCAATATACCATCCAGATGTAGCAATGACGGCCTCTATCAATATACCATGAAGACGTAGCGATGACGGCCTCTATCAATATACCATGAAGATGTAGCAATGACAGCCTCTATCAATATACGATCCAGATGCAGCAATGACAACCTCTATCAATATACCATGAAGATGTAGCAATGACGGCCTCTATCAATATACCATCCAGATGTAGCAATGACAGCCTCTAACAATATATCATCCAGATGTAGCAATGACAGCGTCTATCAATATACCATCCAGATGTATCAATGACAGCCTCTATCAATATACCATGAAGACGTAGCACTGACGGCCTCTATCAATATACCATCCAGATGTAGCAATGACAATCTCTATCAATATACCATCCACATGCAGCAATGACAGCCTCTATCAATATACCATCCAGCAATGACGGCCTCTAACAATATACTATGAAGATGTAGCAATGACGGCCTCTATCAATATACCATCCAGATGTAGCAATGACGGCCTCTATCAATATACCATGAAGACGTAGCAATGACAGCCTCTATAAATATACCATCCAGTTATATCAATGACAGCCTCTATCAATATACCATGAAGATGTAGCAATGACAGCCTCTATCAATATGCCATGAAGACGTAGCGATGAGCCTCTATCAATAAACCATGAAGACGTAGCGATGAGACTCTATCAATATACCATCCAGATGTAGCGATGGCAGCCTCTATCAATATACCATGAAGACGTAGCGATGAGCCTCTATCAATATACCATGAAGACGTAGCGATGAGCCTCTATCAATACACCATGAAGACGTAGCGATGAGCCTCTATCAAGTTACCATGAAGACGTAGCGATGAGCCTCTATCAAGTTACCATGAAGACGTAGCGATGAGCCTCTATCAAGTTACCATGAAGACGTAGCGATGAGCCTCCATCAATACCATCAAATGTAGCGATGACGGTTTTGATCAACACACTATGAAGTGCCGTGGGACTGGCAGGAGACGGCCGACGACAGAGGACCATAGACCCCGAACCACGTCCATCACCATGAAAGTCTCACACCACACGTCTGCCGCCAGCACGTCCATCACTATGAAAGTCTCACACCACTTGTCTACCGCCAGGTCCTGAGAACAGGCCCCCAACCTGAGGTCCATCCGACCCACAGCTTCTTATTTCCTCTTTATTAATGAGCGATCGATCAGGTCCACATTGTGCATGATCTGTACACAACGGACCATACAATTTCACAGGGGGAGAACAAGTGCGTTGCGGAACAACTCTTCCGTCACAACAAAAAAAGCCGGAGGTCGGCAAAGGAAAAAAATGAATGAGAAAGTACGAAACCCTTCGCTTACACACACACACACACACACACACACACACACACACACACACACACACACACACACACACACACACACAGAAAGAGAGACAGACAGACCGACAGAGACAGACAGACAGAGACAGAGACAGAGAGAGGGTGGATGGAGTGGGGTGGGTATGCAATTTTTACCTTTAACGACAGATGTTGGATTGAAGCAAAGTAAACAAGGACGCATCTTCATATTAATCTACAGACTTAAAAAGATCTATGATTAAATAAATACATCGAGGGAAAGATGGATGTATGGATCAAGAGATAGACAGACAGACAGACAGATAGATAAACAGAAAGAGAGAGAGAGAGAGAGAGAGAGAGAGAGAGAGAGAGAGACAGAGACAGAGAGAGAGAGAGAGAATCGTTATTCCACAGGGGTAATAAATAAGCAAAAAGATGCCCTTCTCCATGTGTCCCCTCAGGGACTAAGAACGCTAACGCACAAACATTATTATACAATATACGACTGATTATAACAAGAACAGTGATGATTCATATCGACATCAAAGAAAGCATACATCACACTTAAATTGTCGCGCACGCACGTACGCACGCACACACACACACACACACACACACACACACACACAACGCACGCAAGCACGCACACGCACACGCACGCACGCGCGCGCGCACACACACACACCACGCACGCACGCACGCACGCACGCACGCGCGCGCGCGCGCGCGCGCACACACACACACACACACACACACACACACACACACACGAAATTACATAATATTCCTACTAGGAAAGAGGATATAGTAAAAAGCATCAGAAAGAAAGACAGACAGACAGACAGACACATAATAACACACCTTTTAATGATTGATGCCAGATTGAACTAAAGTACATACGGACTCTTTTGCAATTCACAGTGTCATTCCAATGTTAATATGGTATCTTTTCTGGAGTAACAATAATATATGGTACCTTTTCTGGAGTAACAGTAATCTGATACTCGCATCACTCTTTTCACCTCTCAAGTCTTCTTAGAGTTAAGTGAAGCAGCGCGCATATGGAACAGACGGAGTGCTCTTAAGGCTTTATATTAAAGCTAATACATCATCCCAACACCAAGAAAAAAAAGGCACACAAACAAATGAACAACCAACTGAACATTAAGACAACTGTACGGTTTTCTGTTGCTCTTGGTGTTTTTGTTGTTGTTGTTGTTGTTGTTTTTGTAATTCATGAGAGGGAAACAGCGAGTCAAAATAACCGGGTAACAGCAAACGACACCTACTTTAGTAAAGAAAAGAAAGAGAAGCAATGCTACACAGACTTACCCCTGTTATCAACAGAAGGATTTTCTGCCTGTGGGCGTCAACACTGTGGAGTCCTCTCCCATGTCACGGGCCGTGCAGCAGGCAGAGAGAGAGAGAGAGAGAGAGAGAGAGAGAGCCGGTCCCAGTTCCCGCGCGGTCAGCGGTCTCGCTACTCGCTAGTGCAGGGCAGTGCCAAGGGACAGACAAAAGGAGCCGAAGAAGAAGAAGGAAGGGGAAGGAAGCCAAGCCGGAGACTGAAAGAACAGCGCAGACCAGACCTGGCCTCACACACACACACACCACACACACACACACACACAGAGGACGATGTCTGTGTCAGCATGCTGGCCGCTACGCTCTTGCACTTTAGTTCCGGCGCTGCCACCACCACCGCCGCCACCCACGTTTGTCGCCACGCTGCCGGCCGCTCATTTGCGCCTTGTGGGGGCGGGCGAGCTAGTGGAGTGTGTGCACTGGGTGGTGGTGGGGGGGGGGGGGGGGGGGGGGGGGGGGGGGGAGGGGGGGGGGGGGGGGGGCGGTAGAAGCTGGTCGTGGCCATTTTGTTATTGGAAGGGGTGGCGGTAAATCACAGGCAGTTCCATCTATCAGCGATCCGAGCGGAAGGAACAGTGGGGAGGGAGTGGGGGGGAGGATGTTCGTGGGGGGGGGGGGGGGGGGGGGGGGGGGAGGGGATGTGGAGGCTGTCTTTTCACTGAAGTCACTCCGACTGAAAGAAAGTAGCTTCTCGTTACCGCTATGTTTCCCTTCTCCCTCCCCCTCCTCTTTCTCCCCCTCCCCTCGCTTCCCCCCCACCCCCCCTCCAAACACACACACACCCCTCCACCTGTTTTACCTAATTCACGGAATACAAGTTTGTCGTTTGAGTTTTGAATGCGAGTCCAGATAAGTTGATTGTGAAATTCGTGAATGTTTTTGTCTTCCTTTCTTTCAAAGTTTTTGTGTGTGAGTGTGGTTTTTTTTCTTTTTTTTTTTTTTTAAATGAAATAGAAGTATTTGCCGACAAGTGACAGGTTACATAACTGCCAGCTTCTAATTTGTGTGGTCTCTGCTTAATGTTGTAAATATTCTACCACTTGCCTGTCTTATCAAAATACCACTTTAGAACATAATTTATGTCCATTTACCAGTCCGTTGAAGATGCAAACATTTTTGCAAACTTGCAATGTTTACTATTTCAATTCCTCCTTGGTCGAAGTTCCATTTCATTTTTTTTTTCTTCATAATCTTTTCAAATGCCTTTCTATTTGACTATTTTCTCTGCCGTGTAAGCTTGTAAAAGATCCAGTTCATGTTTGTAAGAACTTGGCTTGGCAGTTCAATGGATTACATTACAAATTCAACTGAACAGAAAAGATATTATAATTATTTTGTTGCGAATGCGTAAGACTCAACGACTCCATACTCTAAAACAAGATTCATTATTTCTTTCAACTTCCCTTTCCCGTTATCCTCTACGTGTTGGGCCCTAATGCCGTCTGGAAATATATTCCGGGTGTGTTGATTGTATAGGTTGTGAGCGATAGGCAGGTCATCGTCTTCAACAAACCTACCAGCAACCATACCTTCTGTCATAGTTCAGTCGAGTCGTAGACCCGAAAAAAAAACAACTATGAAATCATCGAAAATTGTTAACATACTGATTACAACATTTCTTATTCTCCGATAAAAAAAAAAGTGCTGTGTTGTCTGCTAGCTATTTTATGTTAATTTGGTTGTGCTTCTGACAGCGCGTCGGGGCCTGAGTCCTCGATAGTAGCGTTTCTGATTTACATGGCCAGTAGCTCCCCCGCTAAACTATAAACCACGGGAGAAAATGGACGTCCTTGACTGATTCTAGGCACCACAGTGAATGCTTGGGAAATCCATCCTTCATGACTCCTGCTGCCTGACGAATTGTATTTTAATGAATTGAAGTTTCATCGATCCTTCGTGGTTGATGCTACTTGACGTTTTGGTTTAAAACTGTTCATTCCATGTTCTAACTGTGTGACCAAATCCAAACGTGAAAACAATTTCTTCCGTTCCCAACATGAGACTCACACAGAAGGACATGGGGCAGAACTGACTTCAAAATATTTTCTTTTTTCCTGAAAGCTTGTTCCAGCGATCTATCCTTTCTGTCGACATTTTGACGACGTTGGGGCTGGATTGGACATACGCTGCGGAAGCCTGCGAGCAACATCACCAGACAAGCCCTAACATGGAACCCCCAAGGAAAACGAAAAAGAGGTCGGCCAAGGAACACCTGGCGCAGGGACCTGGAAGCAGACATCAGGAACATGGGGATGAGTTGGACCCAGCTAGAAAGAAGAGCCCCGGACAGAGATGCCTGGAGGTCCTTGGTTGGGGGCCTGTACCCCAGGAAGGGTAATAGGCGATGATGATGATGATAGATGATGATGATGATGATGATGACTCTTTTGACAAATAATCATACATGGAACCACCAGGAACTTGAGCACAGTTCCTAACAACCAGTCAGACCATCGGGGAAACTGTAAAAGAAACAACCCACAAAAGGTTCTACATTGTAGCTAAATCACTGATGTTGTATGACATATAACATTAGGCTGTGCTGATTTTTCGGCCCCAGATTGTTTTTGAAAATACGAAGAAAATAAACAGAGAAATGAACCAACAATTACATGACAAGCATTTCAGTGCAAACACACACACACACACACACACACACGCACGCACGCACGCACGCACGCAGGCACGCACACACGCACGCACGCACGCACGCACACACACACACACACACACACACACACCACATTTGCAAATAAGTGCTACAGAACAGATGGCTAGTGCACGCACTGGACAGTAAGCGGAATGTTCACCATCTTCTTGTCAGATAGCAAACACACACACACACACACACACACACACACACACACACACACACACACACACACACACACACACACACACACACACACACACAAACTAGTATGTCATAAACCGTATCGGGCAAAAGAAAACTACAGCAGTTTCCAGAATATCTCAGTTTGCAGACAAGACCTAACTGACAAACGAAGGGGACAGAATGTCAATTGAAATGTTCATAATATAGACATTGATTAAACAAATCAGGTATTAAAGTACGTGTTGAGGATCTTAGTGATGGTTCATCTGGAAATATTTTTAGAGATGAAAACGTTAAAGTTTAACATCCTTTGGGGGGGGGGGGGGGGGTTCTCCGGGTTTGTTCTGTGTGGTCTGTGTTGGCATGGTGCTAGGCGATTTGGTGTCCAAGGCAGCCTTCGTTTGGGGTTATGGGCATGTAATTAGTTAGCCATGAGAGCAAGAGTTACCCAGCCTGTTCGTTATTGGCTGCGTACTATTCTCTGCCTCATTTAAGAGGGTTTTTTTTTTCATGCCAGTGAAACCAAGGTGACTTGTGTTTGTTTCTTTTCGTCTTTGTGTTCCGTTTGACTCTATACACAAGATCAAAATGGCTGTGCCAATCTTGAGTACATGTCGATTTGTGTTTGCTCATTTTTCCAGTCGTTGTTGTAGCGCTAGAAATTCCTAGGTAATTTTTAGTTGTCCTGGGACAATGTGCTAGAAAAATTCAAGCTGCTAAAAAAAAAAATCTACTCGTCCCCAATCCCCCCCCCCCCCCCCCCCCCCCCCCCCCCCGTAAATTTCTGCTAGCTCTTCCTAACTAATGAAATGATAAGTTCCTAAGTAAGGAGATGGTGCATGAAAGTGACACGTCACCTGTAGTAATGATGTTATGTTCTGCACTGGTGTGATTAAGGCCTAGGAAAGAAATGAAATAAACAAGGCAATTTATTCATACACGGGGGTAGGGGTGGGGGGGGGGGGGGGGGGGGGTGGTGGAGGCTAAATAGAAAAAAAATGTTTTCTTTGTGATCAAGAAAACAGAATGTGTTAAGATTGTCATGTTTTCTCCCATTCACGCATTCTTGGACTGATCTACAAATATGAAATTTCTGCCTTGCTCCCCGTCTCTTCTCTCTCTCTCTCTCTCTCTCTCCTCTCTCTCTCTCTCTCTCTCTCTCTCTCTCTCTCTCTCTCTCTCCACCACCCACACCTTCTATAATCAGTCTACAACATACCTGAATACATTTAAAAACAAAAACTAGAAATCTATAATTTTCATGCTGATAGAGTATGGTGTCTGCATGCTACTGACATATTCTAGGTATAGAACATCCCTTGCTTCAGCAAGACAGCGATGTGCTATAGCACTAGGATTCCGTTATGAGAAAAAAACTAAAGGAGGGAGGGAGGAAGGGTTGGGAGGAAGGGGTCCAAGGAGCGGGTGTGACAGTGAAAAGGGAGCTGTCGGGCTGCATTGAAGCTCCCAGGCCATCTTGTCACTGACACAGTCCAATACTGGTTGCCCGACGGGCAAAAGCAGACAGAGCATTTCCACATGTCCGCCATAAGATTCAGTTGTCACGATAACCGACGGGTGGGTATTTCGAGGCCCGTGTTGCTGTATACACGTGCCAGACGCAGGGTATATATGGGCAAGCTTTGAACATCCTTTGTTGGGGGGGGGGGGGGGGGGGGGAGCGGTTAGCCTTGTTTGTTCTGTGTACACTGTGCTGGCATTTGTGTTAGGCAATTTGGTGTCGCAGGTAGTATTCGTTCAGAGTTATGGACATAATCACTTCTAATGGGAGCAAGAGGTATCCAGCTTGTTTGTCATTTAGTGTTTGATGTTCCGTGCCTCATTTATGATTTCATGTTAAACCAATGAATCCGAGATTAGTTGTGTTTGCTTTGATCACCTGTACGTTTGAATATACATGAGAACAAAATGGCTGTGCCGGTCTTGCACAAATTCTCAGTTTGTGTTCGTTCATTTCTCCGTTTGTTGTTGCTGTGTACATGTTCCCAGTATGTGGTATATGGGCGAGCGTGAAACAACCTAGTGGGGAGATGACTCCTTATTTGTTCTGCGTGCTCTGTGTTGACATTGGTGCTAGGTGACGTGGTGCTGAAAACAGCAGTTGTTTCGTCCTATGGGCATGTCATTATTTCCTAATGCGATCAAGAGTAACCCCTTTCTGTTCGTGGTTTGCTGTTTCATGTCTCATTTCAGATTTCCTTTCAGTTCTCCGCGAAGTTTGGCTCTCCTTCACTTCCCGACGAAACGTTGTACCTCATTGAATTCTTCTTCTTCTTCTCGAACACTCTAGATGGGAGCGCCAGCTCCCCTGACGAATGCTGCCGTGCGCTGTAGGTCCCCAAAGGCACCGTAGAGCTTCCTCTCCACTGATGTTTGCTCCGTCCATATCAGTTGTCTCAGAGCTTCATGCAACGGACAATCCTGCAGCAGATGTGCTGTTGTCATACTGCCGGTCTGGCATGGGCACCGGTCTGACTGACCGATCCTGAACTTGGTAAAGAGGTGATAGTCCAGGCGGTTGTGGCCTGTCCGCAGCCTGAAGATGGCCACCTGCTCTGATCTTGTTAGCAGGTGATACGGGTCATGTCTATTGAAATGTGGATGCTCCAGCAACCACTTGCTCTGCTACCTGGCTTTGATGATTGTCTTGGCTTCATTTAATTATTCTAAAATGATATATTTTCTGCACTTTTCACCAAACTGTTGTGTTGCCTTTATTTCTTCACTGAAGTGTTATGTTTTATGCACGTCTCCACAAAGTGTTGTATCTCCTTTCCTTTCTCCACAAAGTGTTGTTCCTCTTTCATTCCACCACAAAGTGTTGTATCTCCTTTCATCTCTCCACAAAGTGTTGTTCCTCTTTCATTCCACCACAAAGTGTTGTATCTTCTTTTCTCCACAGAATGTTACGTTTCCTTCATTTCTGCACCAATTATTATGTTTTGTTCATTCATATACGAACTGTTGTGTCTCCTTTCTTTTCTGCATTAAGTGTTGTCTTCTTCATGTCTCCACAACGTGTGTTGTACCTCCCCATTTCTCCACAAAGGGTTACGTGTCGTGCACTTCTCCACGAAATATTGTTTCTCCTTTATTTCTCCGCGAGACGTCGTTTCGCCTTTAATGTTTGCATGAAGTGTTGTGTCTCCTTTCATGTCTCCACGAAGTGTAACGTTTCCTGCACTTCTCCAAAAAGTAACGAGTCTCTTTTCATTTCCCCACATGGTTTTATGCCTTCTGCATTTCCCATACCTCTCTGTAAAATATCGTGCTGTCTTTTCAAAGAAGCGTCGTTTCCTCTGCATTTCTTTAAGAAACGTTGTATCCTTTGCATTGCCTTATGAAGCACAGTATCCCGGACACTTCTACATGAAGTGCCGCGTCCTGGACATTTCTTCATGAAGTGCTGTGTCCCCTGTACTTCTTCATGAAAAAGTTGTGTCCCCTTCACTTCTCCATGAAGTATCATATCCCCGCACTTCTCCACGAAGTGCTGTGTCCCCTGTACTTCTTCATGAAAAAGTTGTGTCCCCTTACTTCTCCATGAAGTATCATATCCCCCGCACTTCTCCATGATGTGCTGTGTCCCTTGTACTTCTTCATGAAAAAGTTGTGTCCCCTTCATTTCTCCATGAAGTATCATATCCCCCGCACTTCTCCACGAAGTGCTGTGTCCCCTGTACTTCTTCATGAAAAAGTTGTGTCCCCTTCATTCTCCATGAAGTATCATATCCCCCATCTCCACACTTTCTCCACCAAAGATGCCTTCCTATTGTCCCCTGTATCTTCATGAAAAAGTTGTGTCCCTCTTCTCCATGAAGTATCATATCCCGACTTCTCCCCGAAGTGCTATGTTGTATGAAAAGTGGTCCTCATTCCATAGATCTATCCCCAGCACTTCTCCATGAAGTGCTGTGTCCACTGCACTTCTCCATGAAAAAGTTGTGCCCGCTGCACATCTCTATAAAATGCCGTGAACCTTGCACTTCTTTATGAAGTATTGTGTTCCCTGCTCTTCCCTCAGGACGTGGCGTTCTATGTCTGCTGGGCATATCACAGGTAACAGCGAAGCTCTTCCCTCAGGACGTGGCGTTCTATGTCTGCTGGGCATATCACAGGTAACAGCGAAGCTCTTCCCTCAACGTGGCGTTCTATGTCCGCTGGGCATATCACAGGTAACAGCGAAGCTCTTCCCTCAGGACGTGGCGTTCTATGTCCGCTGGGCATGTCACAGGTAACTGAAATTCTTCACTCAGAACGTGGCGTTCTATGTCCGCTGGGCATATCACAGGTAACAGTGAACTCTTCCCTCAGACGTGGCGTTCTATGTCGCTGGGCATATCACAGGTAACAGCGAAGCTCTTCCTCAGGACGTGGCGTTCTATGTCCGCTGGGCATGTCACAGGTAACAGCGAAGCGTGAAGGGGCAGAGCAGATGTGGCTGGGGGAAGAATGTTGATGGTGTCACATAAACGTAAAGAGCGGGCGTGGCCAGGGCGTCAGGTGTGGAAAAAGGGGCTGGCCAAAGAACTCCTCGTCCCGCTGCTGCCTTTGAAGTCTGGTTATGACCTCACAAAGCGGTCAGCAGTTAGCCCTGATCGCCGGTGGCCAGCCTGTTGATGTGTGTAACGCTGCGTGGTCAGCTCGTGCAACTAAGGGCTGCCTTGATCACGGGAAAAGTCGTTAAATTTCAACTTTCTGCAATAGGGTGGTTCACACACACACACACACGCACGCGCGCGCGCGCACGCTCTCACTCACTCACACACACACACACACACACACACACACACACACACACACACATGCACTCACGCGTGCGCACGCACACGCACACACACGCACTCACAGAGAGAGAGAGAGAGAGAGAGAGAGAGAGAGAGAGAGAGAGCCACAGCGATACACTCATCACTACGTAACATTGTGTCGCATTGATCATGGTATTTACGCACTCGATGCCTGACCATTGCACTGGTATTACGCATAGGACAGACAGTCTGTCCCTGTAGATCTCTCTCCATCTGTTTCTTATCATTCAAATACCTCTTTCATTAGTGTACTCCTTAGCATATGTGTGACTGATGTGTATCTTGCAGCAGACATGTAACTGGATGTGTACTACTTACGTGTATTACTTAACAATGGATTATAAAACCTAGTGTATGCAGCTGTACAACATGTAACCGGCTGTGTACTTTTCGGCAGATATGAAATTCGTGTGTATACTTCTGGGTATGTCTTGATAAGCCTACACATGCGATTGAGTGTGCAGTGATTAGCAAGTATGTGACTGGGTGTAAACTAGATAAATGTAGTTGGGTGTTCACTGCTTAGCGTGTAGGTGGTTGATTACACACCTTTTTAAAACATATTTGATTGAGTATGCCTTGATACCCTTATTACTGAAGAACAGCTCGGATTTTGAAAAGATAGAAGTACCATCGAATACATATTTTCAATGATGTGTACCCCTTGCGAAAAACACCTCCAACATCAGAGGGAATCCACCATCTTCTTAATAGACTTCAAAAGGGCGTTTGACAGAGTGTGGCCGGAAGTGCTAATACGCACCATCCTGCAACTATACAAGTGCGAGTACAAGTGCAGTTCTCATACAGAGTTCTACCAGAGAGTGGTTTCACACCTCGGTTGGAGTTCGTCAAGGCTGCCTTTTAGCTCGCTCACCTTTGATCAAATCCCTGGAGCGTATCGTAACTGACGCGCTTGAAGGTCACGTAAGCACAGTCAGCTCTAGATGAAGAACCATCACGAACCTTCGAATGCACATGACATCGACGGCCTGATAGGCAGTGAAGAAGAACGCTCTAAGCTGCTTGAAAGACTGGATGAACTATTAACAAGATATGGCATGGAAATCAACGCCGAAAAGACTACGTTGAAGGCAAACCACAGCACCATCATCAATACTGACACAGCTGTCCATGAAGAGAAGCTAGAAACTGTTCAACAGTTCACTTACATGATGTCTGTCAATAGCGTTCAGGAATCCAATCCAGATATCCTCTCAAATGCAGCAAAGTCAACACCAGCACTGTCCGTACTGCATGGAAGAACTAAAACATCTCCATCACACACCAGATCAGGCTCCGGTGTGGACTGATGTATTTCACCTTCCGGTAAGCATTCCAGACGTGGACCCTCATAGCGGGTCTGAAAACTTATAACAATCCAAACCATGGAAATGATAGGTTACCGCCAGACACAGAGCATTAGATACACTGATCATAGCGGGTCTGAAAACTACAATAATCCAAGCCATGGAAATAATAGGTTACCGCCAGACACAGAGCATTTGATACACTGATCATAGCGGGTCTGAAAACTACAATAATCCAAGCCATGGAAATAATAGGTTACCGCCAGACACAGAGCATTAGATACACTGATCATAGCGGGTCTGAAAACTACAATAATCCAAGCCATGGAAATGATAGGTTACCGCCAGACACAGAGCATTAGATACACTGATACACTTTATCCATCATAAAGTGCGACAAACATCATGCAGCAGATTGTACCATTATGATTTTCTGACATCAGCTGAACAAAGAAAACTACACTGCTCTGGCCTTGTTGAAGCATCCTCCAGCAAACTGTTGAGGCGGAGGGGGAGAGAGAAAAAAACAGAAGAAAAAGATTGGTTGACAACACTGCTGAATAAAAAAAAAAGGGGGGAAATTATTTGCAGAGATCCGATCCGATTCCGAAGACGGAACTGGAGAAACCTCCTGAACTGTTCTTCAGTATGGTGCCCCAGTGACCGCCGAGAGAGAGAGAGAGAGAGAGAGAGAGAGAGAGAGAGAGAGAGAGAGAGAGAGAGAGAGAGAGAGGGAGGGAGAGACAGACAGACAGACAGACAGACAGACAGAAGAAGAAGAAGAGAGACAGTACTGTTCAGCATATTATATGTAATTGAGCATACACCGCCTAGCATGTATTTGGTCGAGAATGTGCTGATTAGCAATTGTGTGATCAGGTGCGGACTTCTCTGCATATAAATGGGGTTGAGCATGCACTACTCAGCATGCATGAGATTCAGTGCTTAGCTTGCATGAGATTCAGGATGCATTGCTTAGCTTGTATGAGGTTCACAATGCACTGATTAGCATATGTGAGATTAAGTATGCACGGTGTTAATGTGATTTACTGTGTAATTCTTACCAGATGTTTGTAATGTGACTTAGTGTGTAATAGTTCGCATTAAGTGTGTAACTGCACGTTTAGGGCTTGGCATAAAAGTAATGCCGTTTGCTGTGTAATACTTTGCAGATAAATAATGTGATTATGTATGGAATGCTTCGAAGATAATTACTATGATTTGCAGTTTCGTGCTTTACGGACGATTTGCTGTTTTGTGCTTTACAGATGATTTGCTGTTTTATGCTTTACGGATGATTTTGTGTTTTATGCTTTGCAGATAGACTTTGTTTTCAGTATCCTTCAGCACTTTGTTCTGCGCTACGAGACAAAGTTTTCTTCTCTTGTTCATCAATCCAGGAAGCAAGTTGTCCCCCTGCTTGTTGGAAATCATGTCTAGTAGGACCTCCTTTTCTGCCCCTATTTTCTGTATCTTTTTTTTTCTCTCTGTTGACATCCACTTTCCAGTCTCGTCTTTGTTTTAGAAATTGTTTCCACCTTTTGATTAACGTGTATAAGCAAATGAGTCTGTTTAATCGTACTGTTTCGGTCGTGTGTGTGTGTGTGTGTGTGTGTGTGTGTGTGTGTGTGTGTGTGTGTGTGTGTGTGTGTGTGTGTCTTTGAGTGAGTGAGTGAGTGGGTGAATGAGTAAGTGAGTGAGTGTGTGTGTGTGTGTGTGTGTGTGTGTGTGTGTGTGTGTGTGTGTGTGTGTGTGTCTTTGAGTGAGTGAGTGAGTGGGTGAATGAGTGAGTGAGTGTGTGTTGTGTGTGTGTGTGTGTGTGTGTGTGTGTGTGTGTGTGTGTGTGTGTGTGTGTGTGTGTGTGTGTGTGCGTGCGTGTGTGTGTCCGTGATATACTTCAACACTGGCATTTTCTCAGCAATGAACCCAATTTTGCGAAATGATTAATAGTCGTCAGCAGTCTTCTCAATGAAGATGTCAGTGAATGGCAACAGGCGTAAATCAATAATTAACACTTTCAGGAACATTTTCAGTGCTACACGTTTGAGATTTTCGTTGAAATTCTGATCACTTACAATCACTCAAAGTTACATGGTATCAAGATCAGACCTTTTAACCCATGTATGCCCAATTTTTTTTTCAAACAAAAGTTGCATATCTGAATGGCATTTTGTCTGTAATTATGCTGTTTTGTGCTCATTTGGAGTAAAACTTTGATTTTAGTGATTTAGGATATAAAATATGCCCGTCTCATAAATGGGACGGTGGGCACGAGGGGTAGGGGTTTTCTTGCTTTTTCGCATTACACTTGAAAGCAAAAATAAAGGATATACTGATCTTTTATTAAATAAAATCATTCAATATGCCAAGAAATAGCCACAAAAGTGAATTCTAAGCAAACTTTGCCTTTGATAAATGAAAATGAAATTAATTGTTCATTCTTATATTTTGTACGGAATGAAACAAAATCTGAAGAAAAGTTTGTCTTTTTTGTGAAACAATCAGAGTCTTTGGTCATTCTGAATTCAACTGAACTGGAGAAGAGAGGGCTGGTGTCTTGGATCATCAAGATTGAAGACATTGAAAGTGTTACTTTCCATGGTACTGCTGGAAGCATCTGTCATGTGCCCCAACCTTGCATTTTGGGCCCTGACGCTTGGTCTTCAGGCCACATGCACAGCATCTCAGCTGTGGTGGCCATCTTTCCACTAGGTGGTCCACACGGTCAAACCTGACCTCTTCTGCCACACGCTTGTCCACAGGTACAAAGCTTCTTGGACGGCCAGGTGCTGCATGAGAAGCCCGTGCCAGGTAGACCCTGGAAACTGTCCTGCGGATTGCGAGAAGATCCAGCGGGTTGTTCTTTGATTGCCCCAGTTGCTCTGTAGAGATGCCACACCTGTTGGATGCAGACGTCCACACAGTAAGAAAGGATGGCCCACCACCACTTTTTGGAGCGTATGGCAATCCTGTATTTGTCCACGTTTTGGTCAGTGCGATCGACACCGCCCGTGGTTTGGTTGTAGTGGTGAATCAGGAATCATTCTTACCATTTCATCTGAAGAACTGTCGCCCTCAGGATCATAAATTTGCCGGCGTTGACCATGTTGGAATACTGTGGCAGTAGCAGTTGCCTGCAGCTGACGCACATTGAGGTTTGATACTGTCCCATCCCTGTCTTCTTCTCCGCTGTCTTCATCGGTGTCCTCATTCACAGGAGGTGGCTCAATGTAGACAGTGGCTTCTTGGATGCTGCTGTCATCTTCCAGCATTGATAGAACTTGATGAACATTGTAGAGTCTGAAAGACATGAGAAGCAAATTCCTTCTTTGTATGTGTTAAAAACCCCACCCCTCTCGTGCCCGCTGTCCCATTTTTGGGACGGCACTTTAAACATTCACAAATGCAAGCAAGATCATTTTCTGAAAAATCCATGAAAAACGTTTTCAGATAACATCATTATCTCCATTATTTGTTCTTTGTTTGATATATAAAAAAAAAGTGGTTGTAAAAAAAAATACGAACTCGCCATTTATTGCTTGCCATGATGCTCTCCAGTCCACACTCAAAATTGCAAACGGCAGCCTCCCTTGGAAAAGCTAAGGAGGATTTATTCCCCAGAACACAGCAGTTGGTCACACATAGCCTCCCTTGACCTGTCTTGAGCATTTAAGTCACTGTATTGGGTTCAGGTGACTTAGTATCATCATTACAATATTGCGTCCCATAAATGGGACGGTGGGCATATATGGGTTAATACGATTGATACCAAGCAGAAGAGCAATCATATATAAATTTCTTACTAAATGTAAAACTAATATCAGCCAAATAAAGATATCTTAGAACACATCACTGAGTAAGACTACACGGGTCTATGGTGAATTAAAGCAAATGATACTGTGCCACAGCTGAACGAGATTTGTCAAACACTTTGACAATGCATGCTTAATCTTAAGTTGTTGCCAAAATGACGGAAAGTGGATGCTAATCATGGAAATTCCAATATGGATGTGTCAACTGAAGTATGACGTAAAAAATCACGTTTAAATACATTACGTCATATTCCAACATTTTTTCGCCTTGCACATTTGGAATACCCACAGCTCTTAGGCCTAACCCAAACTATCTGTCATGGAAAGGACTGCAAGGGAAGCGCCTGCTTAAACATTTCCATCGCAGAGTACTCCTGCCATGAACCAACATGGCTTTGTCTTAGATCTCCCCCGATTCCCTTTTCCTCTCTCGCCCTCCAATACAATACTTTTTTTTTCCTGTCTTCTTCAAAGCAACTTCCTTTTCTCGCCACTCTAATGCACTTTCTGTCTCCTTCAAGAACATTTCTTTTCTAACCCCTCCAATGCATCTTCTTTGCAGTCTCCTCCAGTCTACGTTTGTGTCTACTAGTGCTTCCAGTCCATCTTTTTCTGTCTCATGAAATTCATCTTATCTCCCCTTGTCCACCACGTTCTCTTCTTGCTCCTCCAGTCATACTTTTATTTTTGGTGCTTCTCTAGGGTTTGTGTTTGTTTTTGTTCTCTTTCAATACTTTTCACTATTCAATCTCCTCCAACACACATTTTTCTTTTCTATCTCCTCCTGTGCTGTTTGCTTTTCTACTTCCCACAATACACTTTATTTTTCTACTTCCACACAACACACTTTACTTTTCTACTTCCACACAACACACTTTACTTTTCTACTTCCACACAACACACTTTACTTTTCTACTTCCACACAATACACTTTACTTTTCTACTTCCACACAATACACTTTACTTTTCTACTTCCACACAATACACCTTACTTTTCTACTTCCACACAATACACCTTACTTTTCTACTTCCACACAATACACTTTACTTTTCTACTTCCACACAATACACCTTACTTTGCTACTTCCACACAATACACTTTACTTTGCTATGTCCTCCAATGCAGTTAAACACTTAAAAGTGTTCACATTTTCGAAGTAATTATTTTCCCAACCGTCAGACATGCATGTGTAATCATATATCTGCCGGCACGATTACACAGAGAGAGAGAGAGGAGGGGGAGCGAAGTGTGTGGGGGGGGGGGGGGGGGGGGGGCAGCCAGACTGACAACAAACAATGTTATGTACAAATACAGACAGTCCACGGCCTGTCTAGCTGACATCAAAGGTCGGCACGTGCGGGGGCACTGACTCATCATAGGATTGCGCGTGCTGAGCTGTCAGTTAGACTGACGAGGGCCTAAGCTGTCTTCAGACCGCACAGCCGTTGAGTGGAGATCAACTGGCGGCCTGTGTAGAGAGGGACTTAGGGCTCCTTGGTCAGTTGTCATGATTAATGGGATATGCAATCACCTGTCTGACAGGGCGGGGAATAAGACAACGGGTGTGCGTGCATGCGTGCGTGCGTGCGTGCGTGTGTGTGTGTGTGTGTGTGTGTGTGTGTGTGTGTGTGTGTGTGTGTGTGTGTGTGTGTGTGTTGTCGGTCATGCTGATAATATAAATAAACATATTTCGCAATCCCATACAAACACATACGCGCTCACACACACACACACACACACACACACACACACACACACACACACACGCACACACACACACACACACACACACACACACACACACAACGCACGCATGCATGCACGCACACACAGACGCACACACAGACGCGCGCGCACACACACACACACACACACACACACACACACACGCACGCACGCACGCACGCATGCACGCGCACGCACGCACGCACGCAAGCACTCACACACACACACACACACACACACAACACACACACACACACACTCACACTCACACACACTCACACACCTCTCTCTCTCTCTCTCTCTCTCTCTCTCTCTCTCTCTCTCTCTCTCTCTCTCTCTCTCCCGTGTCAAAGCGTCACTGAAGCTGGCGTCATTGTATTACGGCTGGAGTGAAGGAGTACTTCCTACACTATGAAGTCCGCTACAGCCCTTCTGCCCGGCCACCAGTACTGACAGGCAAGTACCCTCTCCCCCCACTTCTCCACATTCCTGCCTCCTTTAGCTCCCTGCGACACCACACACGGCCCCCACTTCAACTCCTGGCAGGACATCACAGGTTGTACTCCTGCTTCCCAACGAACTGCCCTGTTTCCTTTCTCTTTCAAGAGGGTCTTGCAGGTTAGGTTTTCATCTTCCGTACTTCTTTGTGCCGTCATCTACTTAACAGGTAAGTGCCAGCGACGGCGGAAGGCGAGTGGCGGGTTGTGACAACATGAACGTGTCACACATGTAGGAGAAGAGGGCGCGAATGAGCAGCTGGGTTCTGTGGAAGGACCTCTGACAAGACTCTCGGTGTTGTCTCCACTCCAAGAAGTTTCTGGGAGTTACGTTTCAGTAGACTGTCCACGCCAGCAGCGCGAGACTGGGCAGAAGGGGGAAGAACCCTGCCAGCTCTACGGAGGGAAGGAAAGAGGTCTGTCTGTCTCAACTACACTCTTACCACCAAAGCGAAAACACGTTCAGATGGGCGGCGAACGATTGGGGGCCAGCAGAAGTCCAGCTAACAGAGCTGACAGCGAACTCGGTTCTATAATGTGAAGACGATCAGGCAGTCCCCTTTCCTCCCCCCATCACCATCCCCCACCACCACTTCCCTCCTCTGGAATGTATGACGTGCTCATTGAACGGTAAGTCGTGTATGACTGTACTGAGTGTGAGATCAATAGTGTATGACATGTAGCTCATCATGGAACGGTAAGGTAGAGATCATTAGTGTATGACGTGCTCACTGAACGGTAAGGTGAGATCAATAGTGTATGACGTGCTCACTGAAGGGTAAGGTGAGGTCAATAGTGTATGACGTGCTCACTGAACGGTAAGGTGAGGTCAGTAGTGTATGACGTGCTCACTGAACGGTAAGGTGAGATCAATAGTGTATGACGTGCTCACTGAACGGTAAGGTGAGATCAATAGTGTATGACGTGCTCACTGAAGGTAAGGTGAGATCAATAGTGTGTGACGTGTCACTGAACGGTAAGGTGAGTCAACAGTGTATGACGTGCTCACTGAACGGTACGGTGAGGTCAACAGTTTATGACGTGCTCACTGAACGGTAAGGTGAGGTCAATAGTGTATGACGTGCTCACTGAACGGTAAGGTGAGGTCAAGTAGTGTATGACGTGCTCACTGAACGGTAAGGTGAGGTCAGTAGTGTATGACGTGCTCACTGAACGGTAAGGTGAGGTCAATAGTGTATGACGTGCTCACTGAACGGTAAGGTGAGGTCAATAGTGTATGACGTGCTCACTGAACGGTAAGGTGAGGTCAGTAGTGTATGACGTGCTCACTGAACGGTAAGGTGAGGTCATAGTGTATGACGTGCTCACTGAACGGTAAGGTGAGGTCAATAGTGTATGACGTGCTCACTGAACGGTAAGGTAAGATCAATAGTGTGTGACGTGCTCACTGAACGGTAGGTGAGGTGTATGACGTGCTCACTGAACGGTAAGGTAGTCATATGTATGACGTGCTCACTGAACGGTGAGGTGAAGTGTATGACGTGCTCACTGAACGGTAAGGTGAGGTCAGTAGTGTATGACGTGCTCACTGAACGGTAAGGTGAGGTCAACAGTGTATGACGTGCTCACTGAACGGTAAGGTGAGATCAATAGTGTATGACGTGCTCACTGAACGGTAAGGGGAGGTCAGTAGTGTATGACGTGCTCACTGAACGGTAAGGTGAGGTCAACAGTGTATGACGTGCTCACTGAACGGTAGTGGGACATCTGCAGTGCACGACTGCTCACAGCGTCGTAAAGGGAGGTCTCCAGTGTGTGACGTACTCACTCCCTTGTTGTTCTGACAGTTCCTAGGCAGCATAGGACGCCCTAGGTACCTGTTCAAAAACAAGCTGGCAGGGTGTTTTAAATGTCGTCTCTGATGCGGAAGTGTTGATGGGGTGAATGACGAACCTGAGTCCAGAGCTCCAGTTTTCTCCCTTATGTTCCATCCATATCCTTCGTTTCAATCGCAGGTGCCCATCTCCGCGTTCCACACTGCCCTGGGACTGTGGGTGGAGAAACGGGCCATGCACTACATCAGACCCTTCCACAGTACTGACAGCGCCGCATTGATTACCTCCCCTACCAACTCGCGTCCATTGTCTGATTGAAGGGTTTTCGGAGGTCCAAACATGCACAACTGAGATACCAATTCGGACACTTCTGTCGCCGATTTTGTCGCCAAAAGATATGCTCAGCTGTATTTGGGGAAATGATCTGTGCAGTGCACGACCCACAGAAAATGATCATCAGGTTGACTTGACGTAGCGATTCAATCAGCTTGCACACGAGTAAGAAAACCCAGGTTTATTACTGGCTTTCCAGGGAGGGGGGGCGGGGGGGGGGGGGAGTGGTTTTGATAGTCGACGCAGTCCATGTGAAGGACAAGTTGACAGAAAGGCACTGACAACGCCATACTTCATCCCTGCATAGCCACGGGAAACTTCATGGCGTCTATGTGTGTGTCGAAGATTTGTTCTTTGTGTCACCACTTTGCACGATTTTTCATTGGAAAAAAAAAATTCTTTAAACTTGTATTCCGCATTTTGCAGCTCTCGGTACATCCAAATTGAAACAAAGCACCTTGCGGGCATTTCCCACCTTTATATAACTGTAAAGCAGTGACCGCTTTGGTGCAAGTTTCCTTCGTAAGCCATAGCTTGTCCTGTTTCTTACTTGTGTGGTTTGAAACATAATTGTCTAACAGCCCGTACATTTTTTTTTTGTCTTTGAGCGTCCATTTCGTACAACTAATCCGGCTTTCCATATGCGCTGCAAATTGCCATTGCAATACGGATGTTCACCATTTTCATTCATATTAATTGCTTTATACTGCAGATCAATAGGTACATTAACAGCTTTATACAGTTGTTCAATGCATACATACAATAGGTATGTTAACAGTTCTACTCTGCAGCCCAGTGTGTGCGTTAAAGGCTTCATCCTGTTGTCCACTTGGATATATTAACGGTTTTATACTGCTATTCAATAGTACGTCAAAAGTTTTAAACGCTGCATTCGAATGGTTACAACAACAGTTTAGTAATGCACTCAAAAAGGTACAATAACAATGTGATGATTAGTCCAACTTACAACGACAGGGCAGTCGAATATGTACATTAAGAGCTTTTGTTGCAGTCAGATAATTACTCAACCGTCCATTGAATCTGGAGAAGAAAACATTGGGAATATTTAAAGTCAAATCGATTACCAGTCAAAAGAGTACCATTATCAATCCCCAGTCTTCCTTTGAAAAACTCACTGATGCTAAACTGGAAAAGAAAAAACAGAAAATACTCCCACGTTCCCTCACCACGCACCCCACACTGGTCCCCCAAATTGTCAAGAACAGTTTCCCCCCGCAGTGCAAATACTGTGAATTAGGTAACAGCTCCTTGGAGAGAGTTGATAAGTGATCGATAGACTGATTCGCGTGGGACACGTTCCCTATTGTGAGCGCCAGGCCGTGTGGTGTGCGGGGCCTGCCAGTTTATCTGGCCAGCTGGTTGTCAGCCACCGATGGTCAGACCTTTGATGTCTCTGAGAGACAATCAGTTTGCTGGCCTGGATCCACAAACCTTTTGTCGTGTTTCAGTTCTAAGCTAAGGTTGAAGGAAAACACAGATTTATGGTAGCTTTTAGAACTGGATTGGAAGCTGGCTGTTGTAGACTTGGCCTTGTTGCCTGACGGGGGATAAGGGACTGAAGGTAACAAGTGGTCTGCATAAGCTTAGCCCTATCGGTTCCAAATTGGAGAAACTATCTACCATATGGTGTGACTGTTGAATGCGATCCATCAAAGATGACTTTAATCAATCGGTCAATAGCAACAACAATGATGATGATGATGATGACAATAACAACAACAACAATCTAATAGTAATAACAATAACGAAAATAATAATAATAATAATGATAATAATAATAATGATAACAACAATATCTTTTTAATAGAAAGAAAAAATGGATGAAGCTTTTAAAATTCTCCGTATGCTTGAGACGGGTTCTCTCGACGATAGGCTTACTTCTGACGTTCGCTAGACAAATAACTGATTGGCTGCACAGACTTGGTTGTTCTTGGTTACTGGAATGAATGCGTCACTTTTTTAAGCGGGGAGAAAGGGGGGTGGGTGGGAGGAGGGGGGGGGGGGTCCGAGTGCTTTAGATTTGAACAAGGTAAACAGAATATGCTGACGTTTTGGTGGGTTCCACCACATATGTATGTGAAGCAACGTACTGGAAACGTCGAGTTTCTACAGTCCCAAAATCACATAGTTTTCCCAGCATTCATAACCAATTTTCAAACATGACCAAAGAAGAAAAATCAGTAAGAAAAATGGAGAATAAACACACACGGTATAGATGTTTGATAAACTCACTGGTCCGTTAGACACATAAAGATATACGTGCTGATATAGGTATGTGCACGGGAGATTCAGACAGAAAGGCAAACATAGAAAGGTTAAGTCTTGAAACAGATTCATTGGAAACGCAATCTTCAAAAAAAATTAAAGTAAACAAATGACTGACATTTTAGTCAAATGTTTAATGTTTCATTAAATTCTTTTTAAAGTTACACTGTTAAATTTCTTTTTAAAATAACACGTAGCATTTGCTGTTCTATTAAAGCCAACGTAAATCAGATTTTTTTTTTAAATGGTTGTTTTGTTTTTCAATTCGCTTATTTGTTTGTTTGCTTCTTCGTTGTTAATGCAATTGAATAAGTGGGAATGCTACTGGCTAGGATGGTGTGCGTGTGTGTGTGTGTGTGTGTGTGTGTGTGTGTGTGTGTGTGGTGTGTGTGTGTGTGGTGCGTGTGTGTGTGTGTGTGTGTGTGTGTGTGTGTGTGTGTGTCTGTGTGTGTGTCTGTGTGTGGGTTGTGTGTGTGGTGTGTGTGGTGTGTGTGTGTGTGTGTGTGTCTGTGTGTGTGAACAACACATTTAAACCGAGGCGTGTTAATCTAAAGACAAAGACTTTTCAAGAATCAACATTTCAAATTTCATACCAGTGACGTCGTCATTCAGTAAGTGGCGTTATAACCTATTGGGCATGCCCATATATACAGGCATACATACGCGCCCGCCCGCAAATGCGTGCATGCAGATGCTTGCTCACACAAGTCCGCAGATCATCTGCGCACCCACACATTCACACACACACAAGCATACAACCACATGGCCCGTGCTCACGCATCTACGCGCACACACTTATATACACACGTGCACACATACGCAAACACATGCATACAATTATAATAATGGCGCAGACAATTTGTCCAGGAAGGAGGAAATTGTGATGGTGTTGCTGAAGTGAACTAAGCTGATAGATTAGTCAGGCTTAACACACCAAGGTTCTCGCTGCTCTCTTACTTGCATATGCGCACCCATGCACCCACCAACCATTCCTCTCTTTCTCTCTGGGAATGGGGTGTCACGCATTCGCATCTTTTCTAATACGATGAGAACAAGACAATTTTTGATAGAGTTTCTACACTACTCATCATTACACATGAAAAATCAAAATGCACAAAAAAAAGGATTATAATGTGCGCGCGCGCGTGCGTGCGTGTGTGTGTGTGTGTGTGTGTGTGTGTGTGTGTGTGTGCGTGCGTGCGTGCGTGCGTGCGTGCGTGGTGGTGCGTGCGTGCGTGCGTGCGTGCGTGCGTGCGTGTGTGTGTGTGTGTGTGTGTGTTCTGTGTGTGTGTGTCTGTGTGTGTGTCTGTGTTTGTGTGTGTGTGTGTGTCAGAGAGAGAGAGAGAGAGAGAGAGAGAGAGAGAGAGAGAGAGGTATTAAATATTAATGGCATGAGGAGATTTTAGGTCAGATAAACATACAGAGAGAGAGAGAGAGAGAGAGAGAGAGAGAGAGGAGAGAGAGAGAGAGAGAGAGAGAGAGAGAAGAGAGAGAATATAATCGGATAACTGAGAACTGAAGTCAATAACCGTTTCCGTTGTCTAACAACGAACAAAGCTATCTTATCAAAGTCCTCTCCCAGGGGGGAGCGGAGGACCGCACACACCGCTCAACATCGGCTTTTTCTCCAAGCCGCTACGGCGTTGCCCTCCATCCCCTTCGTCACCCGTCAACTCGGTCCCTCCTCAGACCAAGTTCATTTCACAACGCAAATGAGCGCGAGCTCAATCATTTCCATGGTGGAAAGAACGAACGCTGACTTGAGTATTCAGACAACGGTCTGATTCATTATGACTTGACGGAGACAGCAAGAAGATGGGCTGGGGCAGGAGATGAGAGAGAGAACAGAGAGAGAGAGCGAGAGAGAGAGAGAGAGAGAGAGAAAGAGAGAGAGAGAGAAGATGCAGATCAGCAGACGATGAGATTTTTCAAATTTTACAGTGATGAATACATTAAGACAGCTTGTGTAGAGAATGAAATATCAGAGACAGAAGACTGGAGAGAAGAGAAGAGGCGAGAGAGAGAGAGAGAGAGAGAGAAGAGAGAGAGCAGAGGAGAGAGAGAAGAGACAGACAGACAGACAGACAGACTGACAGAACAGACAGGGTGCGGATCTGACTAAAACAAGGTGTTAATCACCAGCAGCACAGGCGCAGGGAAGGGGAAGGGGGGGGGGTGGGGGGTGGGGGGTGGCTTCTGAAGGAGGTATCATATGATAAACACACGAATCACAACTAATTACAAAAATACCTTGCGAAACACAAACACAAACCACAACAGTACACAAGCAAAAATGACATTATCAATGTTATTACCTGTTTCTTTATTTTCAACTAAAAGCAGTAGTTCTCTGCTTAAATGTTTCGTACAAAAGAAAAAATCGAACAAACATACAAATATCTTTTTTACGTTGTTTTATTTTGACTTGCCGAAAGCAAAACTCTTTCTTACCCAGAGGTCGGACAAACGATCGAAGGATGGTAACTCTCGTGCAGTTCCTCTCCGCGTCCACAGTCCCTCTCCCCCTCACCTCCTTGACACCGGTCGCAGGTCCCAAACGTGTTGGCTCAAGCTTAAGGCTGTGTCAGGCCAACTGACATAGGCTAGAACACCAAGACTACATCAAAATTTGTTATGCTCTGTATAGTTATGCGGGCATTGTCTTCAGTTGCGACAACTTCCTAGCATAACATTATCAGTCTCCACAATCCCCGAAGTCGGAGTGTGGCTGCCCATGTGGCGGGGTAATCAAAAACGGTCACACACGTAATGTTCTCATCCCCAGCTGATGCATTTGTACCATAGTGTTCAAGTACTTCGGCTGTTCGGATGATCCCTGGAGTGTTTTAGTCAGGGTACGACAACAACAACAACAACAACAACAACGACAACAACAAATGAAAGGCGTAGTCCCAAGGAGACTGGGAAGGGAAAGCAAGTTAAAAAAAAAAAAGTGTGGTCAGCCTGACCCTCCAATGCCTACAACGTCTGACCCAACGGGAGGTAATCCACGGTTCGGGCGGTCTAATAGGATGACGGACAACGCTTTGTTTGAGGACAATGGTTTTGAATAATGATTTTGTTTGTGTCTTCTCTGTTTCTGGCCCACTCTCCTGGAACAAACTTCCACTCTCTGTCCGTCAACTGCCTACTTTTCTCTTCCTTTAAACTGCTCTTAAAACTCACCTTTTTTCTTCTTCGTAATAGTCCTCTCCACGATCCCTACTACTCCCACTGCAGCCTGTACCCACTCGGTGTGGGAACCTGAGTTGCAAATATTTCCCTCTCTTTGATAGTTTTGGTTAGCCTTATGACACGCATGTAGGTGTGTGTGTGTGTGTGTGTGTGTGTGTGTGTGTGTGTGTGTGTGTGTGTGTGTGTGTGTGTTGTGTGCCTGAGTGAGTGCTGTGTGTGTTGTGTGGTGGGGGGGGGGGGGGGGGGGGGAGGGGGGTGCATACAGCAATATTTGTACATAATGTTTCTTCTTTTTAAATTAGTTGTGTTTAGAGCATATGGCCCCAGCGTGTGTGTGTGTGTGTGTGTGTGTCTCGTGTGTGTGTGTGTGTGTGTGTGTTGTCTCTATCTTTTCATGGCTTCTTAAAACTATTCTCCTTCCTATTCCTTCAGACCTAACTCCATTTCAGCCTGTCCTCGTGTGGATCCTGAGTGCTATTTCCGCTCTCTTCTGTTTTGTTGCCTTTGTTGCGTGGTGTGTGTGTGTGTGTGTGTGTGTGTGTGTGTGTGTGTGTGTGTGTGTGTGTGTGTGTGTGTGCAGATTTTTTTTCCCGTGCGCTTAGACTTGATTTCATCAAGATTTTGCGCCTTATAATACCATAATAATAATTATTATTATTATAAATTATTACACCTCCTCCCTCCTCCTCATTCGCTACCTGCCCTCCCTCCCTCCTCCCTCTCTACTCCTTCCTCCTTACGTCCATCCTCTTCCTCCGTTGCTCTCTCCCCCCGTCCCCTCCTTCCCCAATCTCCCCCTCCTCCCTGTCCATCCCCCCTCCCTTCCTCTTCATTTGCTCGCTCCCTGCCCCCCCCCCCCCCCCCGACCCCCCCACCGTCCTTTCCCTCCCCATCCCTTCCCCAGTCCTCTCCCTCTTTTTTTTTTTGACAACATTATTCTTTCCCTCCTCATTCGCTCCCCCCCCCCCCCCCCCGTCTTCCCACTCCTTCCTCCCTTCGTCCATCTCCCTCTTCGATTGCTCCTTCTCCGTCCCCCTCCCTCCACCATCACCATCCTCCCCCCTCCCATCATTCTCCTCTTGTTCATTTCTCCCCTTCTTGTTCATTTCGCTCTCCCTGCCTTCCCCCCCCCCCCCCTTCCTCCTACTCATGTACTTCCTTTTTCCGAAAACCAAGTATTTGTATGGATAAAATACTGTATGTTCCATAACGCTAATTTAACAAACTAACAGAAATGCATGTCTTAATAAGTTTAAGAAATCGCGCGGCCTGCTTGCAAGAGACCCACATAACAGCAAGCGAAGGAGAAATATGCGGAAGGCGATGGGGTGGTAGCATGTACTATAATGAAGGCCCTAACAGAAGTCAAAGGGAAGTTAAACTAGTAGCAAACCATTTTGATCGAAAGTTTAAGTTAGAAACCGCGCAGCCACGAGTCCTACTGATGTAAGTCTTGTATGACAGTTTCAGCTTTATATCAGCAAAATGTGTATGCCCAGTACAAGCCAACAATTTTTTTTTTTAAAGCACAATCAGCGAATTCAGTGAGCACAATTCTTTGGTTGGTGATGCTGTGTAATGATTAATGACCTTAACATAATTTCAGGTCATGACTTTCGTGAGCTAGAAATCAGAATATTTAATGATGCTATCGGTTCATTACAACTGACAGATATATGGAAAGCATTTGACAAAGACGAGAAATACTTTAGTGGTTCTGGCTGAAGCCGTTTGTTGCCCGCTGTTGAATTACTTGTTTTTGTTTGTTTTTGGGGGAGGGTGGTTGTTGTCTGAAGAACTGTTACTTCAAAACACAAACATTTCTCCCTGTCAGACCACAAAGCAGCAGTCATAGAACTCGATGGGAGCGAGTTCATCGTGGCCTCAAGTACTGGACTTTTGACAATAGCTATCTGAAGGTCGTTTTGTGTTGGAGAAATGAATGGTCTACTAGACACACAACTTAACGGAATGTTAGACTGCGGCTCACATTTGTGTACATGGGCATTGTGCAAAATTCGTCATTTCTGTGTTGAATATAACAAACTACTGGCTAACAAAGACAGAAAGGACGAAGGATGATGCCTTAAAATGACTAACTTGTTTCAATTTCAAACGTTTCTCCCTTGACCACATAGTGAGCATGTAATATACAGGAGATCTCTCTTTCCCAGTAGAAAGAAACTCGTGGAGAGCGTGGCAGCAGAGAGTCCTCAGAAGAGAAGCCTCGCAATTTCGTTCTCTGCATAGGGTGGCACACGTAGACTCGGATTCCCTCTGCGCCCCTTTTCTTCCACTGGACGAGCAGACTGGATTCACCATGACTTGGCATGCTCATTTTCACTTAATGACTCGCACTCTAACTGAGACAGGGCACCTTTATTGAAGTTAAGCATGAAGTTCACTATTGTTCCTCCTTGAATCCAGCTTGAAACTCTTGCTGTTCTGCCATTGACTTTAGGCTCTGCCTTTCCTTGCATGAGAGCTGTTTCATGACTGTATGCAGACGTCCTACAAACCTCCAGCTCCAATTTGCAGTTAGACTTTGCACGATACTGTCTCCTCAGGCTGTTTACCAGATCAACTACTTTTCAGCTTGTAGATATGAGCTGCCTCATTCTGTTCCATATGAGTGAGCTGATCATGATCAGCTACTTGGTATGAGTGGACTACTATGTCTCATCATATCGATTAGCATGTCATATACTGGAGATATCCCTTTACCATTGAGTTAGCATGTCATATGATCTCCTTTACCATTGAGTTAGCTTGTCATACTGACTCCTTTACCATTGAGTTAGCATGTCACATATGAGAGATTTCAAACATAGTCTTAATCTACTGAGTTCCTTAATATAATTCTAATGCCTCCTTTACATTGGTGCTTATACCAAATGATTTTACATTGATAGTTCCAGTAAAAAAAATTTACGAGAGCATAAGACTGGAGTCCTTGACCATTGGTAAGATTTGTTTCTTTTTTGAGTAAGATGTATTCAGCCACAATATTCAGTAGAAAACTCTAAAAGATCTCTTCCGATGTTAAGGTGAACATGAACTCGGTCCTTTACCATTGAGTTAGCATGTCATGTACTGGAGATCCTTTACCATTGAGTTAGCATGTCATGTACTGATCTCCCTTTACCATTGAGTTAGCATGTCACATACTGGAGATCTCCCTTACCATTGAGTTAGCATGTCATGTACTGGAGATCCTTTACCATTGAGTTAGCATGTCATGTACTGGAGATCCTTTACCATTGAGTTAGCATGTCATGTACTGGAGATCCTTTACCATTGAGTTAGCATGTCATGTACTGGAGATCCTTTACTATTGAGTTAGCATGTCATGTACTGGAGATCCTTTACCATTGAGTTAGCATGTCACAGACTGGAGATTTCAAACATATCTTAATCTACAGAGGGTTCGAAAAAATTTAAGTGCCTCAGCATGTGAAAGTTGGGCGCTTATACTGAAATGAAATTTGAATGAAGTCTCACAGAAAAAAAAAAATTTTCGGAGCAAAAGAGCTGACCGGTCTTGAAAAGTTGGTAACGATTTTTTTTTTTTTAAAGAAAGAAATCCAGCCACAAATTCAGATAAGAAAACTCTAACAGATCTATCCGATGTTAAAGGTGAAAACAAAAATGACACTCGGTCCCTTTTGAAACACTACTTTGTTTAAACGTGAAGACAAAACCTCTTTTCTTCAACGCTGGATGACGCAACAAGTGAGCGACATCAGTCATCGAGAGGAACGGACGTTACTGTCTCTTGAAGTTCAGAACCTAACCGCATTGTTAGAATGTAACGCTCTGGCCAGTTCTGTCCCGAAATGGTGGATCCAGTGGATTCAGTCACGGAGGAAGAGAAACAGGTACACTGCATTGCCATGCCAGCAATAGACAGCCACAGGAAATGAAGAAATTGTTATTATCACTCAAAGAAGGACTCTTACCAACAGCTTATTTTTTTTTCTGGATAGACAATTTGGTTTCAAATCAGACAAATCAGTATGACTCCGTGCGAAAGCTATCACCAAGGAAACGAGGCTCAGAATCCTGCATTGAAAAATATTGACATGATATATATCCCACGAGCATTATGCACAATGGGATGAACATCTCAGAAACATCCTGTCATAACTCAATGACGTCATTGAACACCCCCCCCCCCCCACCCCCACCCCCGCCAGTGTCCAGTTGTGAGTGACTTCTGGAAATGTGCAGAAAAGAACACACACCCGCGCTCGCGCGCGCGCGCACACAACCACCCACACACACACACACATACACACACACACACACACACACACACACACACACACACACATTTATATATATATGCTTGGGTTATTGAACAGCAGAGCTGACCACTCAGACTGTTCCATATCTTTTGATCTCCCTTGCATCCTTCAATGGATCCTCAAGCATAGGCTCAAAGATTGTCCCCTACATTTTATACTGTTTGCATAATGCTTTTAGTTTTTCAGCAACTTTTTTCCTCTCCACACTTTCGTTTCATTCCATTTACTATCCTTTCGCTGGCTGCTTTGGGGGTGCTGTTGGATTCTCTTTTGAACCCTTGGTGGTGAGAACACCACAGAATTATGGACTGTGGTGTGTCTCTATTTGGCACCAAGAGCACGACACAATCAGCCGTGTCTCCCTGATGAGTCCGATCCTGCGGACGAAAGCCTAGGAGCAGGCAATACAAATACATGTGCTTTCGAGAGGCATTACGACGGTTCTCTCAGACAGCTAGAGAAGGGTTTTTCATATTCATGATATATTCCCCTCATTTTTTTCTCTAAAAGTTTAAATCTTTGCCAAGTTATTACTATAATGATTGAAGAATTGTTAGCCTACACTTGTTTTCCCCAACTACTTAATTGTTCAGCATTATATGTGTGTAAACAAATGTTTGTATGAAGTGATCTCTTTTCTATCATCCCGTAGAAAACTCGAACAATGTTGATGGCAATCATAAGTATATTAACGACATGATACTGGTTGGAAATATGGGTGTTGGTATCTTTAAAAAGACCGCCTGTGCAACTCCCTTGCCACTGATATCTTAAGGGGGGAAATCCTTTTAATGTCACTAGGTGTCTTGACCAGTCTTCATGACACTGCTGTCTGACTGTGTGTCATTTCATAAGAAATGTCTCTGGGTGCCTTGAGAGCCGTGTCCCTCATACTGCTGCAGTTTGGGTGTATTTCCTCAGTGTACATATGGCCTTGGACTCCATTCTGCACAGACCGCCAGTGAAAAGACAAAGTGATAGAAATAGGATTTGTGCTCTCTGTCCGTCTTTCAGCTATGAAAGAGAACTAATTCTCTGTGTGTGTGTGTACGCACGTTGTCAGTACAAGTACGAGTTAATCTGAAAATAGATTAGTATCAGTCAATCAGTGTACGCACGCGCGCAACCCCGCGTTTGTTCAATTTTACATCTAATCACTTTCACTTATTTGGGGGAAACGTGTGTGTGTGTGAGTGCATACGTGCGTGCATGCGCGTGTGTGTGCGTGGTGCGCGCGCACGCACTCCTAGGTGTGCGAGCGCGTGCGTGCGTTTATGCGTATATACTATACGCGCGCGCGCGCCTGTGTGTGTGTGTACGCACGTTGTTAGTATAACTAAGAGTTAATCTGACAATAAATTGGTATCAGTCAGTCAGTGTACGCACCCGCGCAATCCCGCGTTTGTTCTTCAATTCTACATCTAATCACTTCCACTTATTTGGGGGAAACGTGTGTGTGCATGTGTGCGTGCGTGCGTGCATGCGT
>CM065721.1:3918995-3921495 GCA_033310375.1 Conus canariensis | reverse complement strand
ACACCCACTTTCCCACCACCCTGTGTCTCCAATATCCTCCCTACTACACCACTTTCCCAGCACCCTGTGTCTCCAATATCCTCCCTACTACACCCACTTTCCCACCACCCGTGTCTCCAATATCCTCCCTACTACACCCACTTTCCCACCACCCTGTGTCTCCAATATCCTCCCTACTACACCCACTTTCCCACCACCCCGTGTCTCCAATATCCTCCCTACTACACCCACTTTCCCACCACCCTGTGTCTCCAATATCCTCCCTACTACACCCACTTTCCCACCACCCTGTGTCTCCAATATCCTCCCTACTACACCCACTTTCCCACCACCCTGTGTCTCCAATATCCTCCCTACTACACCCACTTTCCCACCACCCTGTGTCTTCAATATCCTCCCTACCACACCCACTTTCCCACCACCCCGTGTCTCCAATATCCTCCCTACCACACCCACTTTCCAGCACGCCACCCTGTGTCTCCAATATCCTCCCTACTACACCCACTTTCCACCACCCTGTGTCTCCAATATCCTCCCTACTACACCCACTTTCCGCGCTGAACGCCAATTTGTCAGTCTGACCCTACCCTTACCCCTCATTCCATCTTCGTGTGCGTGTGTGTGTGTGTGTGTGTGTGTGTGTGTGTGTGTGTATGTGTGTGTGTATTCGCGCGCGCGCGCAGTCAATGTCATGTGATAAATAACCAACAAGTCTAAACTTTGTTCCACTAGTCAGTGTGTACACAGGACATTCGATCAAAGTAAGAAGAAAGATCTCAGTATCGCTGTGGCGACTTTTTCCCTGAATGCTTTCAACACGCTCTTTGTATGATAGTCTTGGCAGTCTTGTAGACGTGAATTTCCTCTCTTCTCCTTTCGTAAGTCACACAGTAACTTCAATCAGAATCATTTGTTTTGATAACTACGTCCGGTCTCATACCCCTCTTTCTCAATGATCTCTGTATGGTTTCCTCATTCTAGAGAGTCTGCTGTGCTCTCCCAGTCATCCAGTTCAGTAAACCCCGCTTCCATCCTCTTGATGTGACAGCTGCTCCAGACCATGATTTGTTACCGTATAGAACGTCATTGCTGACGTTTCTGGTGACGTAATGTTCTCTCTGGCAGTGCTCACCGCCTATTCGATCTCAGAGAACACTTGGTTGTGTCTCCCTCCGCACCTTCTCCTTTCCTGCCACGCCAAGGCAGGCGTGCAGCGTCGTCTAATTTCCCCCATTCACCCAGATTGGAATTCATCTTTTCTTTTTTCTTTCTTTCTGCGTACGCAGGCTGATACTCCCGCGGACACTGCCTGTATAGACAGGCAGTGAAGTTTTGTGTGTATGACCGTTTTTTATCCCGCCATTAAGGCAGCCATACTCCATCTTCGGGGAAGGTGCATGCTATGTGTAACGTGTCATCCATACCAACGGCCAAACTGGCCTCTTCCGAAAGTTGGTGATGGGATTTTACGTGTGTGCAAGATGTTATGCGTGCGTTCACACACGGAACCTCGGTTTATAGTCTCATTCGAAAGACTGTGTGAGGAATGGAGTCAGAACCAATGTTAACTCCGAGGGGAAAATCCCCCTGTACCGAAATTCGAACCCGCAACCCCAGGATAACGAGTTCGGCGCTCTACAAACTGAGCTATTCCGGCCCCCGGTTGGAATTGGAGGGCAAGAGGTGATGTACAGATCTGTGGATGAAGCTGGTCCTGGGAGGAGCCTTGTCCAATGTTTCATTCTAGCTTACACTTCTTCTGAGGCCGTGTTCCCACATTGTCCATTGGCCCTGTTGGTCTCGCTGGATGGCCTACTAGATTATGTCAGCATCCTCTTCTTTCTCCACCTTGTGTATTAACATGCCTCTTTTTCGCTTTACTTTATGCCTTGGACCACTGCCTCATTCCTGTTGATCCATTCCCTGTTTGTTGGTTCCAGTGTATCGTGTTATTCTGATCTCGCCATTTTTCCATAGTCTTTAGCTTGTGCTGGACCGGATCGATTCGACCACCTTGTCTCCTGAGTCCTCGTGCATGGTTAGTAACCTAGCTTCTCACTTTACACTCCTCCAGTGTGGATGTCAGCGGTAACTTTAGATTGGCTGGCCACAGTACAGCACCGAGTCAGCGAGAGCTGGTGGAACATTAAGTCATTTCCCTTGTGTATTAACTGATATTTGACCTCAACTGATTCCACTGTACAACTGCTGATATTGTGCATCAGTGGAGTGCAGTGAAACTTCGGGATGAGCTGGAACTGCAGATCTTGTATTTGCCAGAGAGATCTCAGTGCTCATATTCTTCACTCCAATTTTTTCTCTTTTTTTGTTGACATGTTTATAGTGGTCGGTGGCAAACAAACACAGTACAGAAGACTTGAAACTTGAGTTAAAATGACAACTCAATTATTTTGAAGTCTTCATTATCGAAGGTGAGTGGACATCAATGATTAAGGGAAGCAAAAAATGTTGCCGGGATCCGATGTGAATTCCCCCCCCC
>CM065721.1:3868995-3916495 GCA_033310375.1 Conus canariensis | reverse complement strand
AGTGAAAGGGACTGGCGATCTTGAAGAGATGACGGTAGATTCTTCCTTACTTCAGCGTGCTGAAACCGAAAGGATCGTTGACCAGCAGAGTAGGCTACTTACTTCTAGGCCTGGAGCGAAGAGTACGAGCAGAGACATGCAATGCAAGCAGTTCAGACACCAACCCTCCTCCTTCCTTCATGTCCAGCACTTTCCCCACATGCCCAGTAGCCTCCCCTGTCCCAGTTCTCTCCCTTCAGCGCTTGGACTCTCCGCCTGTCGGCAACAATTACACTTTCCTTCCCACTACACGTCTCTTCCTTTTCCATCCTCAAACTATACCCCCTACTCCATTTCTCCTTCTCCCCGTATTTTGGCATCATTTATGTCTTTTGTTTTGTGTGTGTGTGTGTGTGTGTGTGTGTGTGTGTGTGTGTGTGTGTGTGTGTGTGTGTTGTACTCCCTGGTGTGTGTGTGTGTGTGTGTGTGTGTGTGTGTGTGTGTGTGTGTGTTTGTTTTTTTTTTTGTTATCACGTCCCACAATGAACCCGAAGAAGCACCCATGGAAAAATTAATTAGTTGAAATAAATTAACCGTTGTCATTTTGAAGAAAAGTTTTTACTGATGTGTTATCAGACGTGTGATCAGCTGTGAATCTATAAGTTTTTTGTTTGTTTGTTTGTTTTTAAGTCGTGCTTGTTTTATTTTGCCAAACTGCAATTCTTCCTCTAACCACGACGGGGCTTACAAATCATTGATAATTATATACAAATAGCATGGGTCTGTACAGATCTGTTCATTAATGTAATTGAATCCAGTAGCCAGTAATCAGGTTTAAGTAACGTTTGTTGCTTACCATTATCACTACTGTCGTGTGATTCTGGAAAAAAAAATGCAGATCCATAATCATGAACGATCAATTTTTTATCACTTTCAGTCCCAGCTGACACACAGTAGGTTAGGAGCACGATTAAATCAGTTTGAGAGACCTCTTTCAGATCCCCACTAGATATTTTCCTTTCGAAAGAGAGCTTCTCCCAGTCAATAGCTAACGCTGAAATAGTTGAAACATACCAGTTTGCGCATCTATTTAGTCACAGTGGAGCGATTTGGATATTTTCTAATTAAAGTCAGCTTGGAGTATGATGGAAAGAGGACAGAACAACGAGAAAAAGATCTGTAAGCAAAAGAAGTGGGCCTTTGAAGAGAAGTTAGTCTGATGGAAAGAGGACAGAACAACGAGAACAAGATCTGTAAGCAAAAGAAAGGGGCCTTTGAAGAGAAGTTTCGCCGAGCCTACTGTCACCGCTTCTCTTTCACATTTCTTTACCAGATGATTTCCACATTGCTCTTCTTTGTTTTCTAATACAAAAGTCACATTGAAACTTTTGCCAAATGGCAACGTATTTAGCACTCAACCAAACATCTCTGCTGAATAGGAAAGAACACGACCTCAAGACCTACACACATACGCACGTGCGCGCGCGCACGCACGCATATGCATGCATGCATACACACAACCTGTGCAAACAGATAGATAGATAGATATATAATTAGATGGATAGATAGATAGACAGATAGGTAGATAGATAGATTGGCAGATAGGTAGACAGATAGATAGATAGGCAGACAAACAGATAGATAGATGCTTATATGTGCATGCTGAACAAATAAGAAGTGAGGCAAAACAAATAGATTCTATAGACTGTCGATGTTAAACTTTCAATGTCATGATTAATAAAATCTCTTTTTGGAATGTCGACTTCTGCACTCTGACTTTTTAAGTCCCCTTAGGGGTCGACGAGGAGGGAGGAGAGGGGGAGGCATATACATATAAACGAAAATCAGAAATACTCGAAGAATCTTAAGTGACCGTTGATACACCAGACAAAAAATGGGAGCAATAGGTAGCCTATCGCACCATCACAACAACACGAAAGCGACAGCGATCGATTTTCTGGATGCTGAAATATGCAAACGCATTAATGGAAGGTCTCCAAAAGTTTAATTGCTTCATCAGGACAACATGATTAGAAGGAATCAACAAATCAGATGCTGTGGCGAAGTGGTTAGCATCACGGACTCCCGGCTGGGAGGTCGTGGGTTCGATTACCGTCGGAATCATTCCTTTGTGGGATTTTTCTGCACCGACCGGCTCCTACCCAGGGTTGAGTTTGCCCTGGGCTCAGTTGGGAAGACTGGGACCACCAGGTCGAGTTTCATCCTCGTAATCCTCCAGACCATCACTGCAGGTGTCTGCACCTCTCGGACCTGGCTGACGCCGGGACATATCATAGAAGTGAGCACAGAGTACAGCCCTGTCGTGCAGTCTCAGACCAGAATGAAAATCCGTAGCATCATCTTCATCAAACTCATCGCCATCGATCCTCGATGAAAAATGTTTCAAATTCTGCGGCCCATCATGACCCGCTCTGATGATGACTTCATTTCGATTTCTCTTCGCGTCCATGCCATTGATGAAGTTTTGTCGGGGGTCGCTGGTGTCGACCAATTTATGGGGACTGTCATCGGACAGACGTGGTGGCGCCCTCTGGAGGGAGAGCTCAGTCGCGCTGGCTCCGAGACACACAAATACTGTCGTCAGAAGGTGGCTAAGCAGGTGGCGTCCTGCGTATGTTGGATCAGATCGGGCACCAATGAACACACATGAAGAGACTCGGCAGGACAGAGTCTCCACTGGTGGGTTGCCTCATGACGACTTGACATTGTTCCCTTTGGATTGCCGGTGCCAGGGCTGTGGCTACGGACGGGGAGTCGGCATGAGTGGCGGGGCTGCAGTGCCACTAGGGTGACTCGCAAGATGAGAGAAAAAAAAGTTTTTTGTTTGTTTTTTGAATGATGCATCTATAACGTATTTGGATATTGAAACTATGAATAGATTAAATGAAATTTTAACAGGCGGTTTTTTTCTGCTCTCAACTTCTTTTGAATTATTCTTTAATGGATTGTAAGATGTCATTCTTTGAGTACAGGTAAAACGGAAGAATCCGACAAACGAGCGCAGCTATTGAACTGTACACAGATTACGTTCTCTTTAGGAGGTGCAGTAGGCCTACCTGCTTGCATCATTCAGGTCTGGTGTCATATTGAACACAATGTTCTTATTAATTCTATAACAAAATGTGAGATTCGATAGACAAACATAATACGAAAAGTTTTGATACATCCCAAAAGAACATCATTTTTTTCAATCAGCAATCTATTCGACTGTGCATTCTTTCTAGGAATTAAAATTTGGCGATATTTTGAACAGATTAGTATGGTCTTGAAATAAGAAAACTGCCACAGATATTGGATTCATTGTCCTACATTTGGGAACACACACACACACACACACACACACACACACACACACACACACACACACACACACACACACACACTCACACACAAAACCCACTGACACCTGAATATGAAAAATAAACAAACACAAAACTAACAGCAGAAAAATGTAATCATATATAGCAAATAGCAGAACAAATGAAAAAATGAAAGAAAAAAGACGTGAAACCCTTGAATCTAAAGCTTGTAGACGATTAGAGCAACAGACATGTTAAATAGAATGAAAATATAGGAGAATAATCAATGATCCCATTACCTTTGATTTTTATTATGATGGATGTTATCCATAACTGTTTCTTTATCTGGAAAGTGCCCAATAGCTGGCGTGTCTTTGATTTGTCGAGGGAAAAATTATGTAAAAACAAATACTGATCTATCATTACCGGTTACTGATGCTCTGTTTAGTGTAAAAAGTTCCTGATCTCCTCAAGGCAAATACAAATACGTTAATTTTGTAAGTTAGAGAGGAAATAATTATGTTGATTAACATTTTAAAGAAAACACGGTCAGCTCTCTCGGTGCATTTTTAAAAGGAACTAAATCTTAAAAAAACTTTAGTCAGTTCCCAATAATTATGATTATATGCACGGCCACAGTGGTGAAGTGGTTTTAGCCTTGCAAATTCCCCACTGGAAGGTCGTTGGTTCGATTCCCATCAGAGCCATTTATCTGTATCATTTTTTCTGCACCCAGCCGGCTCCTCCCTCAGAGCCGAGTTTGCTTTGGGCTCAATTGGGAAGACTTGGACCACACAGTCGATTTTCATTCACTTAAGGGATGCGTCTCTGAAAGTTTTGCCCAAATTTCCTGACCAATCCTCAGGTATTTGTGTCCTTCGGGCCTGGTTGAGGCCGGGATGTATTTTGAAAGTAAGCGTAGAGTACAGCCCTATCATGCATTTTCAGACCGGAAGGAAATCTGTAGGGTAATCGTCAGCGCCCCTCTTTCTCACTGATCAGCTTAAGGAAAGATCTTAGACTCTGTGGCCCTTCATGCCCTGCTCTCATGGTTACGTATCTCTCGGGCCTGGTTGACGCCGGAATGTTATGAAAGTAAGCGTAGAATATAGCCCTGTCGTGCGATACCAGACTAGAATGAAACTCTGCGGCATCATCATCATCATCATCACCATCCTCATTGCTCACCATAAATGTTCATACACTATTTTTTCATTTGAATAAGAGGTTATTTTCTCTGCATGTTTTTGTTCTTTATAACTTTGTAGTTCTCCGTCCACCAGCCTGATCAAAACATGCACGTATCCTTGGCGTATCTATCCATTTATCCACTTGCCTTTTGCCTCTGATGCATTCTTCTGTCTGTATGTCTTCCTCAGTTATCTTTTCTTGTCTGCTTACTTACCTTCATGCATACAATGACGCATACACACACACACACACACACACACACACACACACACACACACACACACACACACACACATTTGTACATAAAATACGATTAAATACGAAAATAACAGCAGAAAAATGTAATCAGTAGCAAGAAAGAAAAAAAAACAACAGAACGAATGTTGAAAAAAAGGTAAGAAAGAAAAAGGAAGTGTGTAAACTCTTGCATCTTAAGTTTGTAGACGCACAGAGCAAACTATACGAAATGTCGTGTCCAGTTTGTTGAATAATACCGGTTTAAGTGGACAAGATGTGATGTAGGCCTATTGGTTTAATGAATTAACAAATGAGAGTGAGATTAAAAAGGAGAAAGGTTTAAAAAAAAAAAAA
The DNA here is from genome assembly GCA_033310375.1 of Conus canariensis. Lineage (NCBI taxonomy): Eukaryota > Metazoa > Mollusca > Gastropoda > Neogastropoda > Conidae > Conus > Conus canariensis. Next base: position 3,911,414 of record CM065721.1, on the reverse strand, counting down.
AAAAAAGTGGGAGAAGACAAAAGATGAAATTGAAAGAAAAAGAGGAAATTAACAGGCATTTTTCTTTATTCTTGTGTGTGTGTGTGTGTGTGTGTGTGTGTGTGTGTGTGTGTGTGTGTGTGTGTGTGTGTGTGTGTTGTTGTTTTGTTTTGTTTTGTTTTGTTTCCCCATTGAAAGAGACGTAATGCTCATAGAATTTTTTGAAAAAAAAAAAAAAAAGTTCCCTGGACTGTCTTGAACGGAGGCATGCAAAACAAACCAGAACACTGATTGCTGCTATCAGATTCAAGATCCCCTCTTCTCGTCTTCTCTATTTCACGGCGCGGTTTTCCCAAGCAGACGGACGGAGAGGCGCACACGTGTGAGGGACGCTATTGATTAGAATGTCACTGCGCCCTTAATTCATCTGTCCGTCCTCTTGTCCAACCCAATAAACATCCCAGTCGGAAAACGTCGCCCTCTTCTCAGCTGAGCAAATTTATTGCTGAAGGAAGCACTGGGCACTCGGGTGGAATTAATTCATCAGAATGCACGCGCACTCGTCCCGCGCTCAGCCGCCTCGCGCACGTGAGAAACGCAGGACCTGCTGGCGTATCGTATTGAAAATGTTTATTGCCGATAGATCTTTGACCAGCGCAAGTCAATCACTGTCAAAGGGAGGTAATCGCTCTTAAGAGGAACAAGCAACGCCCACGAGTCTGACCATCTGCGCGGAGGTTTAGTAGCCTGGACCTGGTCTGTTTGAGGGATAACGACAACAGGATCTACCTCCGTCTATCATGGAAACAGGGGGCTGTAAGTTGTTTTAGAAACGATCACATCTTCGTGTGATTTTTTCCTTACGACTGGTTCCTATCACAGTTGAGCTTTCTGCTGGCTCAAATGGAAAGAGTAAGATTGCACTCAAGGTCGTCTTGCTTGTTTGTTTGTTTGTTTTTATCATAGGTCGTTACATTTGGCGCGCGCGCGCGCGCGCGCGGCGCGCGCGTGTGTGTGTGTGTGTGTGTGTGTGTGTGTGTGTGTGTGTGATCTCGGTACTTTGGTATTTCTTACCCTGCTCTAATTGTGAATTTATCCCCAGTTCGATGAGTCTGACGACGTCAGATCAGGATCTTCAAAGTCCATAAAAGGATTCGATTGCTGTAAGGCAGAAAGACAGACTGACACTGAGGGAATCAAAAAGCAAGTATGCATCTGCATGTGATTTTCGAGTACGACGTACAGGTTTAGATGAGTATAAACAGTGAACAGCTTCTCTCTCTCTCTCTCTCTCTCTCTCTCTCTCTCTCTCTCTCGAGAGAGAGAGAGAGAGAGAGAGAGAGAGAGAGAGAGAGAGAGAGAGAGAGAGAGAGAGAGAGAGATTCGAAAGATATACAGTAACAGTACCTAAATTTTACAAGTGCGTGAAAGAACAGAAAAGGACACACACACACACACACACACACACACACACACACACACACACACACACCACACAACAACACACAACCACGCATACGAAAACTTTGTATAAGAGTCGGGGGAAAGAGATTAGAGGAGAGTTAAATACATAGAAAATTCTTTTATTCCCATGGAAGGCAAACCCCCGAGCATCAACTAACCTGACACCAACCAAGTTCTGTCCGAGCTCTCTGACGAGACAAACGTTACCACTATCCCAACCATGTCAACCAAACACTCCCAACTGCGCCCAAGTCTATTGCATTCCCATCGGTTCCTCAGGGCCGCCACTCCGAGCATAAAACACAATTATTCCCCTCAGTGTTTTCCCAACACGAGTGGGTGGGGGGAGGGGGGGGGGGGGGGGGCGGGGCAGGGATGCAAGAGAAACAGCCATAAGTCACCCTCCCAGACAAAACACATAGGAACAAAGAGCAACCCAGATGGACTATAAATCAGGCCACGGGGCCTCATGAAATGGAAACAGCTTCTGGGTTCGCGGCCCCTGGCCACGTGGGTTAACGGCAAAGTGAACACGCAGATCTGCCCCGTTCCCGAGGGGCTTAAAGAGTGACGCGGGACGAGGGTGGGCGACGGGGGGTGGGGGTGGGGGGTTGAATAGGGTGGGGCCGCAAGTTGGAGGAGGGTCAGTGATGCTCGACGGGTGCCAGTCGGCGATGCGCTGTGTGCTCCGTGAGTCGGAAAGAAGTCATACATCTTTCAGCCGTTCTGCAGCTATCGGGGTGCACAGATCGGTCGGCAGGGAGTGTGCGGATGGTTCACACCATGTCGGTAGGGGTCAGGGGTATGACAGGGTCCCGAACATCTATCTGGTGAGGAATTTCTTGTTTAATGAGTGTAGACAATCATAGTTCTTGTGTTCTGCTGGCTAAACATAATCAGAGTTCCTTTTCTGAGAATTTCTTACTTCCTGCTGGCACGTCCAAGTGTATTCACACCCAGCAAAATAATTATAATAATGATAATGTTGTTGATGATGATGATGATGATAAACGCAATTAACATCATAATCCTCCTCCTCCTCCTCATCATCATTATCATCATCATCATCATCATCATCGTCATCATCATCATCAATGGATATTTTTCTAGTACACCATACAGAAAACTTCAGATGCTTTACCAAAAAAAAAATTATTAGACGTGTGTATAATACACTATGTTCTGCATAACACACAACGCACATATCAGACATACACACACCAAAATACGTATGAAAAATTCACATACACGTATACATATTTCGCTACAAGAGCGCATACTTAAATGTATGCAAATTTACATGCTTGATATATCACACATGTACAGATGTCCACTATGCTTAGACTCACGTGCCACAACCAGACCGATTGCCGAGGAAAGAGACGAGTTTGGCGCCAGATTTAAAAGAACAAGAGTTTGTCGGGGGTTGTGAGGTTGTATGTCCCATGTTGTTGGGGCTTGAAAAAAAAAGGCAAAGTCTTGGTTCTGCCTGGAATGGGGTATCAGAGAAGTCGACTAAGTGACTAAACAGGTCAATAAATAAATGAATAATTAAATGAATAAGAGTGGAGCCAGCGACACAGAGTTTGATTTTGAGTTCAGAAAACCACTTTTGTCCAGGGCTACTGACAGCAGGAAAAAAAGTCAGAGTAGCTAGCTTATGGTCTGTTCGATCGAAAATAGGCAACGAGTGGACAGAGTAAAGAAGAAAAGAAACGTGTCAAGACATATAAGTTCTGTAAATGATTCTAGTAGCTTTTTTCCCATGGAATCAGTAATTCCTGCAGAATGCAGGCACGCACAGGACATTCCATTAAGACATCAAGGGACATAATTGCTCCCTGGCAGATGCCATTGTGTAACGGCCACTGGATGCGACACGACAGAACCTCCACGGGAGCGTTCCCATGGGTGTACCAGCCCATTTTTCATGACTGCAAAGCCCACCAGCGAAAAACGCCACCATCAAGCAACTGCCGTGAGCATTCCGCATCTTCATTCATTGCTGCTTCGCTGACAGATGAAGACAGTACAACTCCAGACACGGCCAAGCTTTCGCAATAAAGTCTTACGTGCCCCTGAAGAGAATCCCGGATTACAGTTCTTCCCGCTGTCAGGAGGACTTTCCCTGCGGTCAGTAGGTCTTTCTTCATCGTCACTGGGGCCTTTCCCCAGAGTCGACCAAAAGGCAGACAAAAAATAAAATAAAATAAAATAAATAAATAAGATACAGATGAAGGTGCGGGTGGGACCCCGAGAAGTACTGTCCTCAACTGCCGAACAAACCAGCTGAAAGCAATCCTGCAGCATCCTTGGATGCCTGTGCTGTCTGAGCTGTGTTCATATAGGGTGCAGGCACGTACAGGGCATTCCATTAAGACGTCAAGGGACATAACTGCTCCCTGGCAGAAACCATTGCATAATGGCCACTGGGTGCGGCGCGTCAGAACCTCCATAGGACCGTTCCCATGGGTGCATTCCGCAGCTTCATTCGTTGCTACTTCGCCGACAGATGAACACAGTACAACTCCAGACACGGCCAAGCTTTCGCAATAAGGTTTTGCGTGCCCCTGAAGAGAATCCCGGATTACAATTCTTCCCGCTGTCAGGAGGACTTTCCCTGCGGTCAGTAGGTCTTTCTTCATCGTCACTGGGGCCTTTCCCCAGAGTCGACCAAAAGGCAGACAAAAAAAAATAATAAATAAATAAATAAGATACAGATGCAGGCATGTACAGGACATTCCATTAAGACGTCAAGAGGCATAACTGCTCCCTGGCAGATACCATTGCATAATGGCCACTGGTCGCGACGCGTCAGAACCTCCATAGGACCGTTCCCATCGGTGCCCCAACCCATATTTCGTGAGCCCACTGCTGAAAAACGCCACCGTCAAGCAACTGCTGTGAGCATCCAGCTCGTTGCTGTTCCGCTGACAGGTGAATGCCGCATTTCAAAGGACAAAGACAGCAAGTAATCGTATACATACTGAAGAAAACAAACCAAGATACCTTAAACAGAACTGCAGGCCAATCTCGTTGTTGAATGTTACGTATAAAATAGGTTCATCTTGCATCATCAACCATTCAAAACAATGTGTTACCTAACCCGATTATTGTGGACAAAACAGGTTTTATTGATGTTATACATTTATTGGGGACAATATACGGCTCATTTATGACACAACTAGAAGGTAAAACTTACCAGGTCTTTTTTCTTTTTCTTTTTTTTTTCTTTTTTTTTTTTAAAAATATATTATTGACTTTGCAAAAGCATCGGACTCGATTAGCTGGGATTTTATGTTTAAAGTGTTGAAAGCATTTGGTTGTGAAGAAAGTTTTTGCAAAAGGATATAAACATTTTAAAGCAACAGTAACTCCTGTATCCTTGTCAATGGTCAGGTTTCCGAGTTTAAGATAAAAGAGAATGCAGACATGGTCACACTCTATCACCATACTATCTTTTAGGTTAAAATTTCAGCATTAATGACACATGAACATGTAGACAGGCATCCGAGGAATGATCCTCAATACTGTCGAACATTATTTCTTTTTTTTTCTCCAAAATTCAGACGATACAGAATTTCTATCGGCAGTTGACGAAAATGTACCAGAAAGTTTTGGTCATCTATGAAGTTTGACTATGAATCCTGGGAAAAGTAGTGCAGTTTCGCTGGGGAGCTGTAAAATTTACGGTCCGTTACACGGACCACTTAGGTATGGTCTGCGACCCGGAAAAATTCAAAATTCTTGGAATTTGGTTTACTAATGGTTTATAAAACTGTTCCTCTATTACCTAGTCAGAAAAACTAGCAGACATGAAACATTCAATGATAAAACTGTTCCTCTATTACCTAGTCAGAAAAACTAGCAGACATGAAACATTCAATGATAAAACTGTTCCTCTATTACCTAGTCAGAAAAACTAGCAGACATGAAACATTCAATGATAAAACTGTTCCTCTATTACCTAGTCAGAAAAACTAGCAGACATGAAACATTCAATGATAAAACTGTTCCTCTATTACCTAGTCAGAAAAACTAGCAGACATGAAACATTCAATGAAGTTCTCTGTGAGAAGACAATTGACGCTTTTATGAAAGGTGACGATATTAAAATCAGGTATTTGATCAAAGCGTGTTTACTTATGGCATTTACTACCTAATTCACAGGAAGCTTTTTTTCAATCTTTACAACGCCACTGTTATACATTTGTGTCGAATAGGAAACCAGACAAGTCTTAAAAAAATAATAAATAAATAAAATAAAATAATAAACAAACGCCTGGACTACCAGACCGGCAAGCACTTGCCTCTTCACGAAAGTTAACTTTGATGCAAAACATTCTGGCAACCCAACCCCAGTGGAGGACTATCACAACGTTATTTTTTTTTCACTTCTTGAAAACACCGAAAAATATGGACCAGAAATACTTTCTACTTTTCTCTAAACCGAACACATTTTGGACAGAAGTATTTAGCACATGTAAAGATTGTCACTATGAAGATAACTGTAAGAATTCTGATGAGCTTCTTGCGGAACCTGTGTTTTCAATCATAGAATACAGGTTGGGGGAAAATGTATTTCAACAAAAGCGTGGATTAACAAAGGAGTACACTACATTGCATGTTTGTTTGGATTTTTTTAAAAATAAGTGTCTGAAATGCATATGTGCTTCAAAAAGCCGATGTCAACTTTCAAGGGTCAAAACAGTATCTCGACATATTTGTAGACACTCACACTTGGCCAAAATGCTGTAACAAATGGGATGAAAAACCAAGTATTGAAAATGATTGAAAACTGTTCTCTGTCTGTCTGTCCTGTCTGTCTGTCTATATATATGACTGTGTGGTGGTGGTGGTGGTGGTAGTGGTGGTGGTGGTGGTGGTGGTGGTGGTGTGTGTGTGTGTGTGTGTGTGTGTGTGTGTGTGTGTGTGTGTGTGTGTGTGAACAAAACGTCTGGTGTGAAAATGAAATGGTTCCAACTAAAAATGAAAGACGCGCGTAAGGACCATCGTCTAAAAGAAATATGGATGCTGAATAGTGATCGTTGTACCTTTTGTGACCTTAAAAGGATAGCATCACCCACCTGTTTAGGGATTGTACAGTCATCCAGAATTTTTTTTTTACATCACTGATGAATGTAATGAATGAAAAATGTCTGAATACATTTGATCTTAGGATAACTGAACCATTAGCTACGTCTGGATTTGATAAGAATGTGCATATTGACCTTTCTTTTATTTCATTATAGTATACGCTAAACAGTATTCATATTAGTGCAAATTTGCAACAACAAAAAAACAAGGAAAAATCCCAACACTGAAAGTTTTTCTCAACAAACTGAAATACAAAACTGAACAACACAGTGAGGTATAAAATTAAAGAATGTATTGCTTTAAAAAAAAAAAAGAAAAAAAAAAAGAAGCTTTGTATATGAATGCACTGTTTACGAATGGATCCCCAAAAAGACACCGTTTGCAGACTCAGATTGTTTAATGAATATAATATGCTGGTTTTGTACAATCAATATCAGTATGATCATAATCGTTTAAGTCCCGGATATGATAAAACCCTGTATTAGCCCAGGGACACCACACAGACGTTTTATGAACCAGAATGAATTTTACAAACCATCCGTCTCCAAATTTCAAATACTTTTGGCTCGACTTGTACTCCTCTCTCTCTCTCTCTCTCTCTCTCTCTCTCTCTCTCTCTCTCTCTCTCTCTCATTTTTTTTCTCTCTCTTTTGCATGTCTCTCGTAAATTTTTCGTTGCATCTCTCCACTTCAAAATATAAACGCTTGTTATTAGTATAATCGATCTCTTATTGTTTTTGTTTTTTTCTTGTTATGTATATTTTGTTGTACGTTATCCTAACACAGATTTTCTTTCGGGAAAATTAATTGTGCACGCTACTGAAAAAAGAAAAAAAAAGTCACAGGTTCATCACCACCGACAATGTTGTTGGTTGAATTACACATTACAGTGCAGTTCATTAATAGGGGGGGGGGGGGGGGGGTCACTATCCAGGGTGAGGTGTCACTAGCCAGGTTCCCAACTAGTTCGCTCCGTCAACACACCCGTGGTCATGCACTAGTGGCGTAAGCAGGGTATTACTGCCAAAACCTCAAACCGCAGATCCGCCACTTAATGCTGTCACAAGCATAAAACTGTATTTTCACATTCAACAAACTTACAAATCCTTCCCGAACATCTACCCAAGACGTAAGATACCCAGAACCAGTCATCTATTAACTAGTTAAAAACGTTGAAGACCTGTCCGTCCAAGCAATTTTCCTGTACAACTACCTGAGAGATTAACAGGACACAACCTACAACAGACCCGTGAACAAAACTGAATGTTCAAGCAAGGAAAAGCCAAAGAGACTGATATTCAGGAAGATCGGAAGAAGTACCAATAAGACTCAAACAACACCACCCACAACTGACACGTGAATCCTCCAACTCACTTGGAATGACATTTGGAAACATGGCCCCTCTCAGACACTTCATCTCAGACTGCATATGACCCTGCTCCATCAAATGCAAACCTGGTGAAGCTGGAAAACAACAATCCTTGCTGTCCCCTCTCAGAAAAACAAACAGTGCGGACAATTCAACTCATGTAAAACCCTCTTCAAGAATTGTACACATGGGAGGCAAACCAATGCTCAAGAAATTGTACAAGTAGCATGGCTTAGTAACCAACACAAAAAGGGAAAATCAGGACTCAAAAGCACCCGAACATTCTACACGCAGGACAGCCTTCACAATAACAACATGCCACCAAACATGCAGCAGAGACTCTGGACGCAACAGTACATGCAGACCACCACAGAATGGGAAAAGTCTCGTCCACAACATCACAAGAGTCTAACCAACATATATCAACTCTAAGTCACCAAGCAGCATGATACTGACGAGTCACGTGCCATATGCTCAAAACGTGAGGCACCACAAACTCTACAAGACTAAAAGTATGCGACTGGCAAACAGCCTGAGGAGAGAAGGCTATCAGGTCAAAGTCCTCACTGCAGAAATTGGAGCTAGGGGGTTTGTAGGAACGTCTGCATACAGCCTCATGAAACAGCTCTCAGTTGCAGGGAAGGAAAAAACCAGAGCCCTGAAAGCAATGGCAGAAGCGGCAGAGAGGTGTTCAAGCTGGATCTGGTCAAGGAGGAACAAAAGTGAACTTCATAAGGCTTAATTTCCCTACAAATATCAGGTGTCCCTGTGGCTCAGTGGTTAAAGCGCGAGTCATTAAGTGGAAAATGAGCATGTCCAGAGGGTCATGGGTTCGAATCCCAGCCATGGCTCGTCCCAAGATGGGAAAAAAAAAAAAGGGCAGCAGAGGGACATCCGGAGTCATGAACCGGGTGTGGCCCAACCCCCCTAGAGTGTCAGGAGATAAGGGCCGAAACACTTGCGTGAAGGGGGCTTCTCTTCTGAGGACTCTCTGCTGCCACGCTCTCCACGAGTTTCTTTCTACTACCTGTTCAACCACACCCTCGCCAGCAACGAAGACCTCGTCATCGCAACATACCACGCCCTGCACCAGCCCACCACAGGAACAACCGGGACAAAGTTCTCGTCCACAAGGGACCCAGCGTTACACACATACACCTTATTTCAAGCGTCAGGCCTCTCACACTGCTTGCAGAACTCTGGAGCGAAAGTACTGCGCTCTCTCCTGGCTTCAAAACGTGAGCACACAGCAAAATCTCTACAGATCAAAATTTGCACCTTGAACGAACCATGTAAAGTCCCTTTCACATGAGGAAATTGTCAGAGTGATGATTTTGACCACAGACCAAATAGCGAGATCCTGAATTTTGGGAGACAGAAGATAATGCTCAAACAGAAGACTTACTGCTGATAAAAAGTCATTTCTGGAAAAGGTCGATTTCATTGTCGTCTGCTAGACAAATACGACGGAAAAAATAGGAAGCCGACCAACCTTTACCCCCTATCAAAATTTCATCAATATTTTTTAACTGATCACGGGAACACAGCTTCCACAAGACAGTTGATGAGAAATGTATACCATCGGAACCTTAAAACCTGTAGGCCTATCCCCTATTCAAATTTCATCAATAGGTATGTCAAACCATTTTTTTTTAACTGATCACGATAATACAGCTTTCAAACAGTTGATGAGAAACGCCTACCATCTGAATTTTTAAAAAACTGTACCCACTTTTGAAATTTCATCATTAGGTACGTCCAACCACTTAAAAAAAAAAAAAAAAAAAAAAAAAAAAAACTGAGCACGGTAACACAGGTTTCACAAGACGGTTGATGAGAAATGTAAACCATCCGAATTATAAAAAAAAAAAAAAAAAAAAAAAAAAAAAAAAAAAAAAAAAAAAAAAAGAGCGCACCGCACGCAGCAGATGAAGGGATAGAATACGTCACCGGGGCAGCCCAGAATGTGACAATCATAAATTATAATTTGTAATCATGAAGGATGATTCGGAAGTCTTGTCAATTAGGCTGCACTTTTTATTCATTCAAGCGTACATTTTAAAGGTATCTCAAAAAAAACAACAACAACAAATCTTTTCTGCAGATTTTGCACACAAAATTGACTTGATGACAATATAGTGGTTAGTTCTTATTCACATGCGTAACTTTAAACAGAATCTTTGTAGTCACCCTGCATGTGTGTGTGGTGTGTGTGTGGTGTGTGTGTGTATGAGGGGTAGGGGGAGTGACAAAAAGTAAGCGCTAATCATAGGAAAATCCAGTACACATGCGTTAAATAGGCTACAATAAAATATCTTGTATGTCTTGTAAAATGATAGTAATGTATGATATAAACAGATTTTGATCAAATGCATTTGGACTTTTAGCTACCTGCCTGGCTAGAAAAGACGTGCATTGAGCGCACACGCGCGTGCGTGTGTGTATGTGTAGTATGCATGATGGATGCATATTTGTGTGTGTTTGTGTATGTATGTCTTGTGTGTACATATGGTGCGTGGTACGCATATTGTTGGCGTGTGGAGATGACGGTTCGGAGTTTGAACCATTTGTGAGGTTGAATTTTTATCAGTTTCGAAATACAGTCTATCCCACCCAGCAAGAACAGGAACCTGATAGCATTTCCAGATAGGTTAAATATAGTGCAAGGAAACAGATGGCCCTGCTTCATAACAGTATGTTCAAGACATGGTAAACTTTTGACAGTTCCCGGCCCCTACGGGCTATTCGACTAAGGGACTGTTAACCCTAACCTTTCTGTGTGCATTTCGAGTGTCTTGTGTGCACGTGGTGTGTGTTGGTGTGTGTTTGAAAATATTCAAGGTAGGCGCTGAAGCGGATGAAGATAAATGATTGCTCATTCATTTTCGTTGTCCTTCTTCTTTTGTATCTTGCCTGAAGAAGACCTAAGAGGTCAAAACGCGTCGTGTTTTGTCTTGTGATTCGTTTGTTCACGTGTGTGTGTGTGTGTGTGTGTGTGTGTGTGTGTGTGTGTGTGTGTGTGTGTGTGTGTGTGTGTGTGTGTGTGTGTTTGCGGTGCGCTACATTAATATTTAAATTTCATTTCTCAGAGGCTTTGGTTTCCTCTTGATTTGTTTACCAAAGTACGTGATATTCTATTTTCCCACTGAAATCAGTTGAATGTTCTGGAAGTCTTTTTCTCTAAAGTCTTTGTGTCCTCTTGATTTGTTTACCAAAGTACGTGATATTCTATTTTCCCACTGAAATCAGTTGAATGTTCTGGAAGTCTTTTTCTCTAAAGGTCTTTGTTTCCTCTTGATTTGTTTACCAAGTACGTGATATTCTATTTTCCCACTGAAATCAGTTGAATGTTCTGGAAGTCTTTTTCTCTAAAGGTCTTTGTGTCCTCTTGATTTGTTTACCAAAGTACGTGATATTCTATTTTCCCACTGAAATCAGTTGAATTTCTGGAAGTCTTTTTCTCTAAAGGTTTTGTTTCCTCTTGATTTGTTTACCAAAGTACGTGATATTCTATTTTCCCACTGAAATCAGTTGAATGTTCTGGGAAGTCTTTTTCTCTAAAGGTCTTTGTTTCCTCTTGATTTGTTTACCAAAGTACGTGATATTCTATTTCCCACTGAAATCAGTTGAATGTTCTGGGAAGTCTTTTTCTCTAAAGGTCTTTGTTTCCTCTTGAATTGTTTAACCCAAGTACGTGTTTTTTCCATGTCTAGTCTATTTTCCCACCGAAATCAGCTGAATGATCTCTCTACGTGTTCTACTTATACTCTGGCTTTACATGTACGGTAGGCCTACTGGCAATTAAAGTCAGAAGAGGCCGAAAACTGGCAAATACTAGCAAATCTTTAATGAACATGCCTATTGCAGATGCCAGAATTACATCAGAATTCGCCCATTTCCGGCAAATGCGGTCTAGCATTTGCCTCAGTTTTCTTTGATGTTGCCAGCGCAGGGCCGATGCTAGCATGTTTATAGGGAACCCTTGACCTATTCCAGTGGCTCCTTAGTTTGTCCTAGTATGTAGAGCTCCGGGCCTCACATCCTGATGTCAGAAATGGGTTAGTTTGTAGGCATATATTCCCGGATTGTAGCAGATGTCGTCGGTAGGAATCCTTACACACAAAAAAAGGAAGGGGAAAAAAAAGGGAAAACAGAAAAAAGCCCTTGGGTTTGGGTTTTCAGTGTTGCATGCAAACCCATTCAGTTTCATTCTTTGTTTCCGACTCTTTTCATGTAATGCTCATAAAACGCTTATGTAGCTATATATATTAGTGCGTAGTTGTGTACATGGAGCGTGCACACGCTCGCGCGCGCGTGTATGCGTGCGCGCGTGTGTATGCGCGCGTGCGCGCTGCCATCTTATTATTACCGAGGCCGACGTCATCTCATTATTACCAAGGACGATAACTGGGAGTTGTGAATCTGCGTGACCCATTCCGGAAGTGTAAATGTGTACACAGACGACGAAAGTTTGTTCAACTTCGCGAGGAGTCTGAGTTTGTGATTGTTTGGGGGTTGGCTCATCTGAAACCAATTGAAAGGGAAATGGATCGTCGTCTGTTGTCATGTTGATCGTCAGTTATGGTGTGACAGAATCCCAGTACTATGGCCTCGAACGGCAGTGGTAAGTTCAGAAGTTAACGAGCTCGGGCAGAGAACTGATACTCGACTTCCCCACCCAGTCGAACTATCAACAAAGTCAGACTTAGTCATTTGACATAATTACAGTTTCAGTATGAATGAGTCACGTTGTGATAGGCCAGATGATCTTGAAGACGCTTCCCTATTGAAGTTTGTTCACACCATATTTTTTTATCTTAGAATTCCATGTGCTTTGTTCTACTTAACTGGGGGAAACCCCTGATAATCAAATTACCAGTCCCTCCCCCTCCCCTAGTTGGATGCCAGAATGATCAACATATTAATTGTGGATTCTCAACAGAAGAAAAAGAGTTCTGTGATTGACAGACGACTAAACAATGTTCAGAAAAAAGGACAAGGAATACATCTTTTAGTAGTAGCACCAATACTAGTTGTAAATATTTAGTCATGGTATATCTATAGGGAATGGTGCAAGCCAAAACCTTCTAGCATACGTTTATCGTTCAATGCTCATTGAGAGGTTTGCGGTTTACATGGCATGCTCTGATTATCAAATTTAATCTTTTTTTTTTTTAGAAAAATCATCAAAATTTATGTAAGTGTCCAGGAGGTTTTTGAGTGTGTTAGTAGCTGATGCGTGTTTAGTTGAAGTGATAGTGAGTTCCAGAGATTAACAACTCTGTTGCCAAAACAATGTTTATGCTTGTTGTATGGGTTTGAGTATGTACCTTATCCTTTTGATAGCTGACTTGTTTATGGTATGATGATAACCAAAAGAATGTCTCAAACGAGTCAAAGATAACATACTTTCTTAGTTAGTATTTTATAGACCTTGGTGAGATGACCTCATTTGCCTTCTTATAAGTATAAATTCAGTAATCTTGGGCTATCTTGATGGTTCATCTCTTCAAATTGTTTGACCACTTCAGTTGCTCTTCTCTGTACTCTGTTACTGGTGTGAAAGGTATGGTTACCAGAATATATTCCCATACTCTTGATGCCAGCAAAACATTGACTTGGATAAATGGATAAACATTCTTTTGATTGTTTCTAGAGTCTGATTTCCTTTGCTGGTTACATTTTGTATGTGAGTTAAGGGTCAGAAGATTATCAACTTGTTCACCAAAGTCTTTTTATTCATTGTGGGATGTGATTTTTTTTTTCCCACTCAGTATACTTTTCCAGTTTCATTGCATAATGACATTATTAAGGATTATTTTTTCCTGTAGGCATTACATTGCATCTGGATATGTTGAAATATGAATTTTCATCGATTATATTTTATAAGTGATTTTGGATTATTAATACTGTGTTCAGTTACTATTTATATTTTTGTGTAATCAGCAAACATTTTGCATGTGCTTTTGACATGACTTGGTAGATCATTTCTGAAAATAGTACACAAAGGTGGACCAAGGATTCTGCCATGAGGAGTTTCATTTAGTATCACTATCAGTTTTTGTTGAATGCTACATCTGTTTTTGTTGAATATGCAGATCACACTTGAACCTTTTGCTTTCTAGCAGGCGACTTTTGTCCATTTTTATCTTTGAGTTTGACAGGGGTTCAAAATTTGACATGTACACATTACTGATGCCATTGGAAAGGTTATCAGTGTGCTTGGATTTGTTGGCATTTTTATTCAGATTCATGGATGATCACACATTTGTTTAAGTCATTAAATCAAAGCATATGAAAATATTATTTGACTCTAATTAAATAAAGAAAATAGGATGCTGTCAGAAAACTTCAGAGAAGGGCAACAAGGCATGTTAGTGGCATGCAGAACAGAAAGTAACATTGTGAAGAATTAGAAGTCACTGTATACAAGTATTTAGAATACTTACCAGCATTGATAGTTTGGATTTAGTGTAGTGTTTTTTTTTCAACAAAACTTTCTTTTGACCTAAAAAGAAATGCCACAGACAAAGTGACATTTCCCTTCATGTAGAAGTAAGGTTGTACTAGTTACATTCACACAGTTGATTTGAAAAAAGTGAACAGATTTACTATCAGAGGGTCCAAGTGTGAACATGCAATTTCTGCTCTTTGACTGTCTTCCATTGTTTTGTTTGTTGTGTAAAATCATACTCCCTTTTCTTTGATCACTTCATCGCATCACAAATCCTGTCAAGTTTACATGAAAACCAGTTGTTGCTAGGCAGCATTTCATCATGTTTACAAATTGCTTTTCATCAGTCGTAAACTAAGGAAGTGAAGCATTGCTTGCCTTAACACCATCCTGTTTGTGTTTTCAGTGATGGTATAAAACTGATATCATTGCAGATTAGACAAGTTCCTTGAAAATGCAAGCTTAGCAAAAAGGCCTTAATGCAATAGCAGACATGGTCAGAAATGTGCTCACAACCAGCCGCTGTGGCACAGGGTGTAGGTCACACGTTCCCAGCTGGGAGACTGTGGATTCGATTCCCATCGGAGCTACTTAATTGTGGAATTTTTGTGCCCCAACTGGCTCTTACACAAGTGGAGTTTCGAATGGGCTCAACTGAGAAGATCAGAAAACACTTTAGTTTCATCCACTCAATGGATGCATGCTTCAAGATTGTTGCTCAAAGTTCGTGACCAGCTCTGCAGGTGTCGGCATCTTTTCTTGAGACCTGGCTGATACCAGGATATCTTAAGTATGAAAGTAAGTGTAGAGAGTAGCACTGTCATGCCGTCTCAGAACAGGATTGAACACCATAGTGTCTTTTTCATCCTCAACCTCATTGATAGGCATCTTTTAAAGCATCTCAAATTCTGTGGCCCTTCATGCCATGCTGTCATGGTAATCTCGGTGGTGATTTCCTCTCCACATCTATTCCATGCCATAGGTCAAGTTCCTGTCTAGGTCCCTTCAGTCAGTGAGTTGACCATTGTTCCTTCCTTATTTATAATTGTAACCAAGCATGGGATCTTTCCTCTGTTCAGTGAATGTCCATTGTTCGAATGTAAAGTTTTGTCAAACTTTTCTTTTTCTGCTGCGCCGCCACTGCCATTGCTTCCAAAGAGACGTGGGGAAAATGTTTTCATTGAATTTCCAAGCGTGGTGTTTGACATGCTGAAACTATTTCCTGTTTGCTTCCGAGACTATGACATTCTTCTCCTCAAGATTAAGAACAATGGTGAAAACTAAAAACCACAGATGGTTCACGACCTTGTAAGCGGGCATGCTTGAAATCATTTGAACTATTGTCCATCTAAACTGTACAGGGATAATTGTATGTACTGTGTACTGAGTGCATCTGAAATTCAGTGTAGCTGTGGCGGCTTATTAGCAATCATTGAATCGGTGATCACTGGTGTCAGAACTCCAAAGCTCAAGTGCAGACTACAAGCCTTGTAGATGAGACCCACGTTTGTATGATGTTACTTAATTTTCAACTGCCTGATCTCAGAAGGGTGCTATCTCAACAGGGTATGCAGGTTGATGGGCTTAAATGATGTTGGAATCATGATAAAGAGAAACAAAAATGTGTGTGTGTGTGTGTGTGTGTGTGTGTGTGTGTGTGTGTGTGTGTTCAAGTAAAAGTAGCCTGCTTGTCTCGACTTTGTTTTTCCTAGTAGGTCTTGTGTTTTTCGGGGGCAAGTTTTGAGTTATAAAATAAAGAGAAATGGAACTGCAGAAACACAGCTTTCAATGGTTTTATTTAAAGAAAGTCCCAAAAAGAAAACAAAATAATTTGCTGATTTTGTTTCAGTTGTTCAGAGAGGTTCTGTTCGATGTTTCAAAAAGAGATCAATGAAAATTATCAGCTATATTTTTCAGGGAACAATGCTTCAAATGATAAGCGCTCAGCATGGTTTATTTTCTACCAAAATTGTGAGAAGTTTCTGTGTTTTGTTATTTTTTTCCCTTGTACTACAAATTGTAGAGAGAAGACACTAACAACAGGGAGAACCAGCATGGATACTGTTTGAAAACAAAGGGGAGAGAGAAGATAGGAGGGAGATCTGGACAGAGGCTTTGGGGAGGGGATGAGGGAAGAGGATTTCTTAGGTCTGTTACAACGATAATGAAAAAAGAAAAGAATTCTACACACACACACACTCTTGAAAACTTCTTCCTAGAGAGAGAGAGAGAGAGAGAGAGAGAGAGAGAGAGAGAGAGAGAGAGAGAGAGAGAATATAGCATGTATACAATGATTCATCATGAGTATGAGTGGTGATGCTGCTAACATACTTCATCATAAGATGTGGTTAAGAAAAAAATTTTCCATACAAACTTCTTCCTGGAGCAAGCTAGCAAACAAGTAAGAGAGAGTGAGAGAGTGAGAGAGAGAGAGAGAGAGAGAGAGAGAGAGAGAGAGAGAGAGAGAGAGAGAGAGAGAGAGAGAGAGAAACAGACCGACAGACAGACACTGACAGAGAGACAAATGGACCATTTTGGCTGTTACTGGAATGAATGTCTGAGCACACACAAATACACATAGGCCTAACAGTGAAAGAGAAAGAGAGAGAGAGAGAGAGAGAGAGACACACACACACACACACACACACACACACACACACACACACACACACACACACATACACATGCACACACGCATGCACACACATACTCACACACACACAGAGGCATATTTGAATGAATGGAATACAGAGAATATGACATGACGAAATCTGGTGGATAAATTCCAGCCCGCTGAATCAGATCCTGAACATTTTGACCCAGTTGTGACAGACATTGGGTCATAAAGTATCTATAGCATCTATTTCAGTCGGTTGGGATTTTGTTGACAGTTCTTAGTCATTTCCGGGTTTTTTTGGTTGTTTCTGTCTAGGTCACCTAGTTTTCTTATTGTTTGTGTGTGGAGAGGGGTGGAGGGGAGGGGAGGTTATCGTTTGTGTATGGAGAGGGGAGGAAGGGAGGGGAGGATTTGATGTGGTAAGTGAGGAAGAAACATAGGAACAGATCCTGTTTTGTGGAGCCCAGTCTTGGTTGCCTGTTCAAAGGACTCAAGGAGCCTTTTCCTTGAACACTTTGGAAATGCATCTCGTCATCCGGTGTTATTTATAATACGATAAGAAGTGTTTGGTTTCTCTCTTTACTTTTTCATTATGTCCTGTGTCAGATTTCTGATACTTAATCTGGGCATCTTTGACAATTGTCACTCTTCCATTCTGTTTCTCTTCTGAGTCATCAGACCAAGCATACTGTAACTGCCCATAGTCCTTGAACTAGCATCATTATGAGAGTGTGTATGTATTTTTGTATATGTAGAGTACCCAGTAAGTTGAATAATTCAGTTTCACGGCTAGTCTTGCATTCAGTATACCAGTGAAAGAAGTTTTTCATTAGTTCCAAGTTCCTTCATTTCTGTATAGGTGTCCTGGAGAACACAATGGAAAACTTGAGAATGTGTGCATTGCTTGCTTGTAAACACACACACACACACACACACACACACACACACACACACACACACACACACACACACATTCACACACACACACTCACACTCTCTCTCTCTCTCTCACACACACACACACACACACACACACACACACACACACACACACACACACACGCACGCATGTACGCACGCACACACGCACGCACGCATGCACGCACGCACGCACGCACGCACGCACGCACACACACACACACACACACACACACACACACACACACACACACATATCTGTCTTTGAGTATTTTTGTATTATTTCTTTCCTACACTGTTTTAGCACTGAAACCTTCATGCCTAAATTTTTGTCATTCTTTTATGATATGAGGGCAATCTTCTCTGGAAGCATATTATGAACAATGTGGTGCCAGTCCTTCCTGTAAGGAGTGATGCTGTTTTCATTACTGGTAAGGGCAGCAGTTGGGTCATGTGACTCTTAAATTCTGTGTGAGAGACAGAGAGAGGTGTGGCAAGGGAGAGAAAGGATGGAGGAGTTGAGGGAGGGAGGCAAAGAAAGTAGAAAAAGAAGAAGGAATAAAAGGATGGAGAGGAAAAAGAGAGGCAGAAAGGCCCTCGGTTTTGGGTTTGAGGAGACTCTGTGTGTGTGTGTGTGTGTGTGTGTGTGTGTGTGTGTGTGTGTGTGTGTGTGATAGAGAGAGATACTGAGAGAGAGAGTGAGAGAGAGAGTTCAATTCATGTTGTTTATGGCCCAGTCAGCCACACCGGTCATAAATAGGGCTGCCTTGTGTATGTGTGTGTGTGTGTGTGTGTGTGTGTGTGTGTGTGTGTGTGTGTGTGAGAGAGAGAGAGAGAGAGAGAGAGAGAGAGAGAGTTGAATTTATGCTGTGTATAGCTCAGCCGAATGCAAAGGCCATAAATAGGCGCCCCCACCCCCCCCCCCCTCTCTCTGTATGCATTTTGTGTGTGTGTGTGTTAGAGAGAGAAAGCAAGAGAGACACAGACAGACACGACAGACCAATCGCACACACATTCACACATGCATGTACACATGTGTATCACACACAACAAACACCACCACACACAACACACAACAACACAACACACCAACACACACACATGCACACACACCACACAACACACACAAACACACACACATACACACACACGACAACACACACACACACACACACACACACACACACACACACACACACACACCACACACACACACACACACACACACACACACACACACACACACACACACACACACACACACACACACACACACACACACACACACACTCACCACCACATCACACACACCACACACACAACAAACACACACACACACCACACCACACACACACCACACACACACACACACACAACACACACACACACACACACACACACACAACACACACACACACAACATGCACACACACACACACACACACAACACAACACACACACACACATTCCATGATGTTTTTGTCATCACACTGTGTTCTGTTCCAGTGGCTGAAGAGTCGAAGAGAGAGCCAGGCAGATCATGTGCAGGAAGCTCGGTGTCCCCGCGCCCTGTTGCCCCAAAGCCGGTGATCGCACGAAAGTGAGTCACTGACTTGCTTTCTAATTAGTCTGTCAGTCTTACACTCGGACTTTGTCTCTAATTAGACTGTCAGTCTTGCACTCTCTTCCTCTGCCTGTGTGCCACAAAACATGGTGAAGAAGTGGGTGATCTAGCTTTAGACATACTGCTATTATGATGAATGACTGCTGAAAAAGTTGATGAAAGGAGTCTGTATGTTTATAGCTAAATTGATTATATAGTGAAGAAGAAGCTTTTCTGGCTTTCTGTGTATAGTCGTATGATAATGGTTATATATGGTAAACAACTGAGTTGTTTCTGGCTTCTTCTGTATGGCTTTTGGACGATGATTATATGGTGAACAAGTTGGTCATCGGACTTCCTCTGCATGCCCATGTGATGGATTATATGGTGGAGAAGTGGGTGCTCCGGCTCAGTGTGTGTAGACAGATAATTATATTGACATTATGTTGTTGTTGTTGCTGTTGTCGTACCCTGGCTAAAAGACTCCAGGGATCATCCGAACAGTCAAAGCACTTGAACACTATCGTACAAATGCATCAGCTGGGGATGAGAACATTACGACATATGATGATTATGTTCTGAATCAGTGGGTGATCGATCTGGGTCTCTCTGTATAGCTATTGATGTAGTAACGAGTATTTGATGAAGTGGATGATCTTGGTTGCTCAGTGTATAGTGGTAGTTATCAATACAGTAATGATTATATGATGAAAAAGTGGCTGACCTGGGCCTGTATTGCCTGTTAATAATAATGATTTATAGGGTGAAGAGGGGGCAGGATCTCTGTCACTGTTTCATAATGATTACATTGTGAAGAGGTGGGCAAGCTTGGGCCTGTATCACTTTGTTTTGCTAGTTAATAATGATTGTTTGATGGTGAATTGGGTGATCTGAGTACCTCTGGGTGTTCACAATAATCATGTATGCTTGGACACGGTGGGTACATTGAGAATTTATATTTACATTTCAACAGTTATACCATTACTACTCAAAACTTGTTACAGTCAACAAGCGCTAGGTTTGAGGACAAAAGAAAGCAAACATGGTTTCAGAATCATACAGAGTTCAAAAGTAAAGGTTCCACAAGATCACCAGATGAATGGAACAAATAAGATATAACACAAACGCAATGCGTTTTGACCTGTTAATCTTTTTCAGTTTGTACTAACAAGTATGCTGAACACAGAGAAACCAAAACACAGAAGCAAAATGTTTTCACAAATAGTTTCTCCCTCCCCCAGCCTCCTTGATCCATGTCTCTTCAGTTCTGTTCATGAACTGCCATTCCAGCTGATGCAAGAACAAACTTCCCACAGGTCTTTACTGAAGAAAAAACTAAGCTGTTGCTTCTTTGTTTTGAGTTCTTTTTGTGTGTGTCTTACTTGTTTGGGCTGCCTGAAAATCAGTAGCTGGAAATATGTTGTGTTTGTGTTGTAGCTTGTTTGTTACATTGGTTTGGTGGTCTGATGTTGTGTTTGTTGTGTAACATGTTTGTTACATTCATTTGGTGGTCTGACGTTGTGTTTGTTGTGTAATGTGTTTGTTACATTGTTGGTGGTCTGATGTTGTGTTTGTTGTGTAACGTGTTTGTTACATTCATTTGGTGGTCTGACGTTGTGTTTGTTGTGTAATGTGTTGTTACATTTGGTTTGGTGTCTGAGTTGTGTTGTTGTGTAACGTGTTTGTTACATTCATTTGGTGGTCTGACGTTGTGTTTGTTGTGTAATGTGTTTGTTACATTGGTTTGGTGGTCTGATGTTGTGTTTGTTGTGTAATGTGTTTGTTACATTGGTTTGGTGGTCTGATGTTGTGTTTGTTATGTAATGTGTTTGTTACATTGGTTTGGTGGTCTGATGTTGTGTTTGTTATGTAATGTGTTTGTTACATTGGTTTGGTGGTCTGATGACTCTCCTTTTGCTCTCTTGCTTCAGTTACCACCTGCAGTCATCCCACTTTAACAATAATCATGAAACTCGAAACTCGAAACTCAAAATCTTTAATGAGGGTGAATAGATAAGCTGGAAGCTTTATTACACTATGCCCTAAAAATAACAATAAATGAAAAGGAACAATTACATCGATTTGACAAAATTAAACACAGCAATAAGAAAAACAAAACAAAAACAAAACATTTTTTTTTCATAAAGAAAATAGTAAGCAATCTCATTATAACATAATGCACACACACACACACACACACACACACACACACACCACACACACACACACACAACATGCAAAACTGAACATATGTAAACATCGCACAGGCATACATTAAACATTTCATAAGTCAATCATGTCATATGGCTTATAGTCCCAGCCGACCACGAAGGCCATTTGTGTCAAAATGAATATCAAACTTGGGAGAATATACAGTTAGGTGAAACATAATTTACAAATGGTCTGTGAGGTATTTGAAATATGCTTTTTTAAACGCTGTTAAACTATTTTTCTGTTTTAAATGTGTAGGGATTTCATTCCATAATTTACTCCCAGAGTAAGTAAAGGATGACTTGAAAAGATCAGTTGTGGTCGAGGGGTATATACAGAGATGCAGAGTGTGAGATGTGTCTGGCATCTTACACTGTAAGTTACAGTATGAAAATGAAATTTGTATTATTCAGAGAGAGACTGGATTGATTGATTGATTATTTGATTGATTATTGGTTGATTTGAAGTGTGTGTGCGTGCGCGTGCATGCATGCGTGCATGTGTGCGTGCGTGCGTGTGTGTGCGCGTGTGCATGCGCATGCGCACATGCAGGCACATGCTTGTGCAAGAGAGAGAGGGACAGAGAGACAGACTAATGATGAAGACCCGCTTCCTGTTTTTTGTTGTAGTTGTTTTGTTAACCTATGTGTAGAACAGAGTGAGCTTTTATGATTAACCATTTTCAGCTTGCATGTGATGTGTGTGTGTGTGTGTGTGTTGTGTGTGTGTGTGTGTGTGTGTGTGTGTGAGTTTGCATGCTTGATGAACTTTAACACATGCTTTTTTTTTGTGCAGCAATTAATAATCATAAATATTTGTAAGACATTTCCAGCCATTCCCAACATTAATATTTCATTAACAGATAAAAGCAGTGAATTTGAAATGTATGTTTATAGCAAAATTTGCAATGTTAATAAGCTGGTATTTTCTTAGAAATTGTGATCAGTTACAACTATATTGCTTTATAAGGTTTATGAAATATATGTTAAATAATGTTCTGTGTATATATAATGTTATTATTGCAACAAATGTGGGGTTATACATCATGAAGATTAGGCCACTGTGTATGATTCATACTGTCTTTCTAGGTTTGAAAAGTTTGGAGAAACTGAGGTACCCGTTTTAAGGCCATCACTCAACCCCACTCCTCTGACACCCAACACTTCCCCCCCCCCCCCCCCTTTCTTTTTTCTTGTAAATCTCCCTACCCCCTGCTGCTACTACTATGCTTTCCTTCCCTCCCCCTTTACCCCCCACAACTCCCTCTTCAACCTCCTCCCCTAACCTTCCCTCTCAACAGACCTTTGCCACCCCAATCCTTTTTCCCTCCCTCCTCTCTGTTTCCACCTCTCCTATTTCCTTTTCTTCCAAATGTTTTGTGGTATTTACCTGTCCTTCTGACCAATCCAAAGACAGCCCTCCTGAACATGTCACGTACTCTACCTATGGGGAAAAAAAAAGTGTAAGCGATTTAGCTGTGCCGTCAAGTACATGAATTGTATTCACCACTTGCATGCCATTCACACTGCCTGCCATCTTGAATTTCCAGTCACCTGAAAATGAGTCCTCCCACTCTCACAAGGTACATGTATTGAACACCGATTTTCTTTTCTTTTGCCTCACAAGGACCAGTAGTCACCACTTCCAATTTTGAAACACATGTCCATCCTCTCTGTTTACCCAGTTAAGTATTCTCTTTTTTTAATTCACCAACACTGACCTATTCTTCTTTCATTGCTTCATTGAACAGTCTTTTTTTAAAAAAAGAATTACCAGTAGGTCTATGCACTTATAGTATAAGTTAGACAAACAGAATGTTTCTAGTAGGAAGGTTGTGTGGATGATAGGTCAAGGAGATGAAAACATGGCCATTAGTGATGCTCATATACTTGGGGTTCAGACCCCGGGATCTTGGAATGGATAGTGCACATTCACAGGCTTGTTGTATTAGTTGGGCTGCTTGATACCTTCTAACAGTAACGAAGATGCTCATAACTGTTGCTTCTGTCATAAAGTCAGTTCCAATGCTGCAAAGTCTGTGGTGCAGTAGGAACTGTAGTTAAGGTATGCTTGCTTTAATGGCTGAGGGGTGGCTGGAAGATATGGCTATTGAGAGAAGATTTGTGACTTTGTATGTCCCATAAGGAAAACACTTCTGTGGTTTGCTGGTAAATTATATCAGCATTCCCCACAGTGATGGGCTCAGTCTGGGCCATCTAACACTTCTTACACAACAGTTCTTTGGATACTGATGTGACTACCACCTTGCCTGTGACCAGTCTGTTTGACCCTTGACTCTTCTAAAATTACAGATGGACACCATTACAAAATGAGAGGAGTGGTTATGGTTACAAAGATGGGCCTGTTTTATGCCTTTCGTTTTATGGGATGTGTTGAGTTGCAAATCTCCCCAAACCCAGGATGCCATTTTAGGTCCTTTCCCTGTATCTGTTGAAATCCATTTTATTTGCTGAAATCCATTAAGCCTATTCTTTGTCTTGAGTTTTGCCCAAGACCACTTCAAAAGTGTCACACCAGAAGTTCTTGGTGTGTTACCACAGAGTTTTGATGTCTGTCTCAGTGTCTTCAGGCAGGTCTTGCAGCCCATGGAACCTGTTGAAAAGGCTCAGTTGGAATGATGTCAGTGGGCCTGTTTATTGTTTCTTAGCAGTCCTACTTTGCACCATGTGCATGTGTTAACTTCAGCTATCTGCCTTCAGAAGGGATTGCGATGGTTCCCTCATGCAGCTAGTGAAGAGTTTTCATATCTGTAACATATTTTCTTAAAGTTTCATGTTCCCAGTTTCTCCATCTTCAAACTCCCCCCCCCCCCCCCCCCCCCCTCCTTAAGTCCAAATCTTTGCCAAGTCATTACTATGAAGACAGTTCAGTTGTTGGCCTGCGCTTGTTTTTCCCCCCACTATTAGATTGTTCATCTATGTATTTGTCTGACTTTATTCAAGTTTAAAAGGCTGTGCCAGTCTTGAATAAAAGTTACTCTGTGTTAGGTTTTCTTATGGGGCAAAAATACCCCACTTGTTTATTGTTCAGCAGCGTATTTATTTGGAGTCTTGCATTATGCTTAAAGATGGTGTCCGACATGTCAGCACCTCACAACCCTTATTTTCTTTTGATTTGGAAGGAAAATTGGAATATGAATTTTTATTGTTCTTGTGTGTAGTGTGTGGAAGGGGTGTGTCAACTTTGCGGGGGGGGGGGGGGGGGGGGGGGGGGGGGGGGGTGGGGGGGGGTGGGCTTTGTATTGTCAAGAAGTTCTATGATCTGGAATTGAGTATGGCATGTTATCAACTTATCAGCAGTGATCTATGTGTACACTTGTGGATATGTCTCATGTATATTTTGCATGATTGTTTGCCTGCTGAGGGCTGGTCTGCCACTGCCAGCTGAAGGGTGGCATGTTAAAAGAAAGTCATGGTGAAGTATGTCGTGTCTGCCTGTGAGGGCCTGGTCTGCACTGCCAGCCTGAAGGGTGGCAGTGAGAAAAGTCATGGTGAAGCATGTGTGTCTGCCCTGTGAGGGCAGGTCTGCCACTGCCAGCTGAAGGGTGGCAGTGAAGAAGAAAGTCTGTAGTGAAGCATGTCGTGTCTGCCCTGTGAGGGCAGGTCTGCCACTGCCAGCTGAAGGGTGGCAGTGAAGAAGAAAGTCTGTAGTGAAGCATGTCGTGTCTGCCCTGTGAGGGCAGGTCTGCCACTGCCAGCTGAAGGGTGGCAGTGAAGAAGAAAGTCTGTGGTGAAGCATGTCGTGTCTGCCCTGTGAGGGCAGGTCTGCCACTGCCAGCTGAAGGGTGGCAGTGAAGAAGAAAGTCTGTAGTGAAGCATGTCGTGTCTGCCCTGTGAGGGCAGGTCTGCCACTGCCAGCTGAAGGGTGGCAGTGAAGAAGAAAGTCAGTAGTGAAGCATGTCGTGTCTGCCCTGTGAGGGCAGGTCTGCCACTGCCAGCTGAAGGGTGGCAGTGAAGAAGAAAGTCTGTAGTGAAGCATGTCGTGACTGCCCTGCTGAGGGCAGGTCTGCCACTGCCAGCTGAAGGGTGGCAGTGAAGAAGAAAGTCAGTAGTGAAGCATGTCGTGCTACAAACTGCACAAATTCTCAGTTTAAGTGCTGCCTTGATTTCTTTCAGCTGATTTCCAAAAGAAGAAAAGATCAGTGGCCAATGAGGTCTAAATATTTAGGAGGACAAGAAACTGTTCACTTTCAACTCATTTCAGTATGGCTTGGTGTTTGACTTTTGGTAACAGCCATTTCCTGTAATAGTAAAATAGCATGTGTGTGTGTGTGTGTGTGTGTGTGTGTGTGTGTGTGTGTGTGTGTGTGTGTGTGTGTGCGTGCATGCATGCGTGCGTGCGTGCATGCGTGCGTGTGTGCGTGCGTGTGTTTGTGAAACTCTCAGTCTGTCTCTGTATGCATGAGTGTGTGTGTGTGTATGTGTGTGTGTGTGTGTGTGTGTGCGTGTGCGTGCATGCATACGTGCATGCATGCATGCATGCGTATGCATGCACGTGCTCACGTGTGTGTGTTTGTGTGTGTGTGTGTGAGTTAAATTTGAAAAGCAAACATGTGACAGGCCCTTCATCAGTCCTCTCTTGATACAACCATGAGCGCAGTGTTTTGCAGATAGTTCATGTATTTCATAAACTTTGATTTAGTTTCATCTTAAAAAAGAAAACAAGCAAACAAAAATGAAACCCAATGATTTGGGGGGGGGGGGGGGGGCAGTGTGGAGATAAGGGGAGAGGGGGGGAGGACCAGGTCTGAAAGTACAGGCAAAAAACTACTGAAGGTAACTCATGAAGTAACCTCATGCAAACTCCACTTTTCCTGGTAATTTGAATGGGAAGTCCCTTTTAATTAAGTGATTAAGTGTCAAACTCAGCCAGAATGGATTGAAGTATAGAAGTAGCAAATTCTCAGGTATATGAATAAAAGAATTAAAACATACCAGTTGACCCTAGCTTCAATGATTGCTAAGTAAACAGTCTTTTGTGTGGACATATTTACAGCTCATTAGTTTGTGTGCAATCTGTTTGATAACCCCCCTGCTTTCATTGATTTTTTTTTTTTCAATTTGTGTTCAGACCACAGCCTCCAGGTGCCAGGCCCTGTCCCCCAATCCCCAAGAAACCTCCTGTGGCTCACAAGCCCCCTTCTCGGCCAGTATTATCACAGCAAGGCAGCCCTGCTGCAAGCTGTGCCCCAGAATCTCATGCTGTCAGCAGAACCCCTGACACGGGCAGCCCAGGGGCCTGCACCCTCACCACTGGCCTCCTGCAGAGCCTTCTTCTGCCACCCAGGGGACAGCACCGTCATCCCACCTTCCATCGCCAGATGCAGGTAAACACATCATTGATTGTTTTTTTAATTATCTTTTTTTTTTTAAAAGAGAACTCGATAAAGCATTGGGCTGATTATGAAGGAATGCATGAAGATGAGAGAAAAACAGGTTATCATGAGTAAAAGCTCAGTATGTGAGTAATGTGTGTTTTGGTGTGGGTGTGTGAGAGTAAGATAGTTAGGAAGGGGTCATTGGAGGTAGAGTGGGTTTAACAAAAGAGGTAGGGTCATTTAGGATCTCTTTTAACTGTTGCTGATAGATTCAAGGCCATAGTAGATTTAGTGCTGGACCCATGACAGCTATGTAAATGTGAACATTTCTTACTGCCACTTGTTATCCAAGTGTTTCTTTTTTTGTGATTGTTGAGACCATCTCACCATCATAGTCAAACTGTTTTCTGTAAATGGATGTGGAGGACCATTGCAGCTAGACTGATAAACAAGCTAATTACAGAATACTTGGAAAGTGCAGATAAGTGCTAAGTGCTAGACTGTCCCAGGGCTCAGGCAGCAATTTGGATTATGAAACAAGGAAGGAAACAGGTTTTGCGGCTTCATGGTCGGTAGTGGAAGGAACGGAAGAAGAAAAACCTTTATCTGCTTGGAGCCCTTTTGTGGTCCAGAAAGGTTCCCAAGGTTGCGCCGGCAGTCCTTAATCCATCAAAAGGTTGAACAATGGTTC
Organism: Conus canariensis; assembly: GCA_033310375.1. Lineage (NCBI taxonomy): Eukaryota > Metazoa > Mollusca > Gastropoda > Neogastropoda > Conidae > Conus > Conus canariensis. Next base: position 3,883,673 of record CM065721.1, on the reverse strand, counting down.
TTTCCTCATCGAATGCTAGTCAAAGCAGCAGTCAGAACAGATCCAAAATGCCACAAAGTCGGTTGACAGGGGGATCAGGGTGACTTGACACAAGCAGCTGAACTCATCCAAAGAGTCATCAGGTGTCCTGACGTTAAAGGCATATCAGAAGCAGAGATGAGGAGTGAATTAGGGCCGTGCAAGGAGTGATCAATGTGCACTGAGTGACCATTCGCAAAGGGGTGGGATTGAGCTGCAACAGTCACGGTCTTTTTGACATAATGTATGCCATCACTTTCATGGACAATCAGAGTTGGCCATCTCAGTGTTAGAGTAGACCTCTGTGTCCCACGGTCTTTTTGACATGTTGCATGCCATCACTTTCAGGGACAATCAGATTTGGTCATCTCAGTGTTAGAGTAGATCTCTATGTCCCATCTCCAGTGAGGTGAAAATTGGGCCATGTTTGTGACAGACACTTGGGGGAGGACATTGGTGGTTTGTGCTGCAAAACAGTCCACCAGAGGCCTCTCCAGGGTCCAGCCCTTTGTGCAAACTGCGGTGGCAGCCACCGTCTTCCTTGCAGGACTGCCAGAAATGGCAACTGAACCAGTCCATCTGCAAGTGAAAACAGAAAAAAAATGAATCCCTTTCCACAAAGCCCCCCAAAAGGTGCTTGGCAGTTAACCTCAATCAGGCATACCATACTTTGCAGCAGTTAAAAAAAGTTAAGACAGTGTCTGTCTACTCTCAGAAGGACCCTTTCTATTTCTCAAAATCCGTTCAAGGAAAACCAGCGTGTGTAAAAGAACATCCTGGCCAAGAAATCCGCCATTCCTATTGTGAAGTCTGATGCCCTTTGCAGAAGGGTAAAATCTGCTGCCCCCAAGTCTCTCCAGTAGTTGAAAAAATCTGCTGCATTCAGCTGCCTGGGAGACAGACCCCCCCCCCAATCGTTTCAGCCTCATGTTGTTAGAATGGATGGGAACAGAAAAACCACCTTTTTCCCCCAAAGGCACTGGAGCCCTTCAAAAGTTTCAGACCAAAAATGTGTGGAGGTGATGTATTTTCAAAGATAACCCCAGTTTGTGTGAAATTCATGCTGAAACTGTTTTGTTGCTTCTTGACAAAAGCTTCTGTGTCTGCCATTGGAACTGACTGATGAATATAATTTTGCACAATTTCAGTGACATAGCTAAAATGTGTGACACATGCACAACCTGTACTTTTTATTTGCATAGATATGATGATGTATCTATGGGTGAAGCGAAGTGACTGGCCCTGTTCCCTGCACATGCTTGCATGTTCCGTTGGGTTCCAGTTATTGTCATAATTCTTTTTTCAGGAATACATATTTGTTTTAATATCATTTCTTTTTTGTCCCAATCAGCCTTCAGCCTCCCTTCTCGTCTCCCCCATCCTTCATCCCCCAGCAGTTCATATCGCAACTTGGGTCTGGACAAACTTCTGAAGGAAAATTTAGCTCCAACTGTTGTAAGCATATTCAATAATAAATAGATGAATAAACACAATCACACACTGGGGTTCAAGAGACTTGTCAGTCAACACCAAGATCAGGCTCTTCAACACCAATGTGAAGTCAGTCCTGCTATATAGAGCCGAGACGTGGAGAACCACCATAACAACGACCAAGAGGATCCAGACATTCATCAACAATTGCCTGAGACGAATCCTCCACATACGGTGGCCTGACAAGATCAGCAATGAAGAACTGTGGCAGCAGACAAGACAGAAGCGGGCAGGAGCTGATATCCAACAACGCCGCTGGAGATGGATAGGCCACACTCTGCGTAAGCCAGCCACCAACACCACGAGACAAGCCCTCAGGTGGAACTCCCAGGGAAAAAGGAAGAGAGGCTGGCCAAGGAACACATGGCGATGTGACCTGGACGCAGATGCCAAGAAGATGGGCCACACATGGGGGCAGCTGGAGAGACAGGCCCAGGACAGAGACAGCTGGAGGGACCTTGTCGGTGGCCTATGTCCCAGTGGGGGCGATGGGCAAAATTGAATTGAAAAAAAACCAAAAAAAACCAGTGTCTGCAAAGTAAGGTCACCTAAATGGGATATGGGAAAGTAAAATGAGTCCAGAAAAATGTTGAAATTTTGTGGGGGAAAATCCCCTTGCCCTCAACCCCCCCCCCCCCCCCCCTACCCTCTTACCCCCATACCCATCCAACCTCTCTGTGTGTCTGTCTGTCTGTCTTTCAGAGAAGAGTAGGTTATTTCTCACAGCAAACAGCTGTGCAAAGTATGATAACTGACAAGAGGTTGGTTTACTGAGAGTACAACATTGAATTCCTGGGAGGGATAACATTGGATAGCAGGTCTGACTGTGGATACAGTATTTACAGAACTGATGATTTATCCTTATGGAACTGAGTTCTTGAACACATATGAGCTATTTTTGCTGATTATGGTAATCAGTGTAGTTCAGAGGTACCAAGTGTTTGCAAGATGAAAATGGTTAAGAGTATTGATATACAGTCCTACATTCTGACTAAGTGAAGGGTTTCAAGCTTTTCCAAAACAAGAAAAAATACAAATGGAAAACAAAGAAAGATATAAAGGTATCTGACTGTTAACAAAAAGATGTAAAGATATCTGACTGTTGACAAAACGATTAAGGGTATCTGATTGTAAAAGATTACAGTTAAGAACTGTTTTCCTCTCAGAATTGAAATTGCATCATTGTTCTTTTTGGAAAAAAAATGCATTAGATATTATGTATTCAAATGCCGATTTTTGTTTAAAAATATTGATAGCATATTCCATGAATACTAAATAGATATGAAAAGGGTAATCAGCTTACTGATGGCTCCAAATCTGAAGAGTGGGGTTGCTTCTGCTGCGTTTTGCACAACAGGTTCCTCGCAGAGATGTTCTAAACACATTCCCACTGACAGCTCCATCTACACTGCTGACCTGACAGCTTTAGGCTTGGGTCTTGCAATAGTATCCAGATCAAAACATAAAGGTTTCTTCATTCTGTCAGACTCCCTTTTTGCTTTGGAGGCCCACCTCTGGCCATAACCACAACTGCTGGAATTTGTTTGAATGGTACACTGTGACAGTTTGACCATGTTACATTAGGAAGATAATGTTCTGTTATAAAGTTTCTTGTTTCAGTTGCATTCAAAGGAAGCATTTTAAAGAAAACACACCATCGACGTTACTGCAGAACTGCATGCTGAGAGGAGAAATTGCAGTAAAATGTAGTGGCTGCTTACTCTTGTTGCAGGTTCCAAGCCTGTTTCTAAAACATCACCACCGCCTTTGCCCAAAACTCCACCCAGAGGCACACAATCATCAGGCACCTGCGCCACCAAAGACCCTCCACCAAGACCTAGTCATCTGCCTGGAACCAGAAAACCACCTCCTCCAGTGCCTGCCAAGAAACCTGCTGTCAGAAAGAACGCTGTCTCAAGGAACGTTGGAAAGGATTCCTCCCATGAAACGTCACTGTCTCATTCACACCAGCAAGCTGCCGTCAGGGACAACACCGAAACAGACAGAGCTACAAGACAGACAGAAGATTCAGTGCTCCCTTCCTGTGAAAGTGAAGTCACCTCCATACCAAGGGCGAATCCATATGAACTGGTGGTGGCGGAGGACAACATCAATGAATGTGGCAAAGGCAGTGTGGATGTGAATCAAGGAAAAGATAGGTTGCTCAGACCCTACAACCCAAATCCTCTGAAAATGTACAGCTCAAACAAGGCTCACAAACTCCAACCCCATCAGATCCTTTCCGTTCTTATGAACAGGTTGTTGTGGAAGATAACACCTTGTGTGAATCAGATATTGGTGCAAATACACTATGTAAGCCTAACCTTGAAAAGTCTGAAGCTTGTGACAATTCTCATGGCGAACAGAAAATACCGTTGTCTGATGCTGGTGATCATGTGCAATCAGTTAAATCACCTGAACCAAAAGACACCACAAAGATTCAGACAACTGACAGTCAGGTAGGTTCGAACTCTTCAGGCACAGAAGAGCTTCTGTAGAAGAAGAGCCATCATCACATGCAATCAAAGAACAATCTGCAAATACTGTCTCAGAGGAAGCAAAAGTTTCTGACAAATTTCAGGAGAATTCTGAACTTGTGCCCAGAGTTTCTCCCAAGGGATCATTAAGACCGCCTGCCCTCCCTCCTGTGAGACCCAAACCTAAGAAACGTGTTAGTCTACTGAGGCAGGTACAGGTCACGGACGAAGATTCTGTACAGCAAATCCAATTTTCCTCACCAGCTGATGCAACAGATTCTGACTCATCCTTGCCCAACTCAACAGCTGATAATTCAGTGGCAAAAGTGGTCTGTCAGGAGATTCATGATGACTTGGATGCTCCTAATAAATCACCGGATGAAAATCAAAGTTTCAGCAACAGTGCCGATAAAAGAACACCTGGTACAGACTCCATTATCTCTATGCCTGAGTCCGTAAAAGATGAATGCTCGTTGTCATGTTCTGATGCAGGAACAGAAGTGAGTAAGCCAAGTGAACGTAATATCAACAGAGACAGTGCATCAAACGCATGTTCGGAGGATATAAGCGCTGAAGTAGACGATCAGTGTAAAGCTTCAGCTGTTTCGGAAAGTAAGGACATTGAAGAAAACTCTCATGTAGTGGAGGTGATTAGTCCACACTCAACCGAAGAACCTGAGAATGTTGACCCAAAGACATTGAATGAAAATACAGGGAAATCCTCAGAGAATACTGACCCAAAGACATTGAATGAAAATACAGAGATATCCTCAGAGAATACTGACCCAAAGACATTGAATGAAAATACAGGGGAATCCCCAGAGAAACAATCTGTTAGTCTTCAGGATGTTGGAGAAACAAGTTTTATGCTGAAGGAAATTGAACAGCTTCTGAAAGAGCGATTAGATTCTGCTCAAACTGAGACTGAAGCTGAAACAGCATGTAGTAAACCCTCCAATGTGCTTGCATCCAGTCAGTCAGTGGACTCCCTGTCAGACCACCACGCCCAAAACGTGCTGACAAGCTCCGGAAGTTGACAACACTGGGTTGTTCATCTGCAGACAGCTCCAGCACTGAAAGCCTGACAAGTGTGGATTTGTCAGGGAAAAAAGCACCCCCAAAACCTAGGAGAAAAAATCTCCCAGGCTCTGTGAATCGAAGTCTGTCAGATGTGACTGGAGTTCAAACTTACCTGAATCAACTGAAAAGCAAAGAAGACGAAGAAGAGGAGAAGCCTTTCCTGCCCCCAAGGCAGCACTCACTGCGGCTGAGTCTTGGAGGTGTACCACCCCCATTACCACCAAGGAACAAATCTATGGAGCAAGTTGCAGACGGGGGCCAAAAGGATCCCAAACCAAAGGATCAAGAAGTGAAAAATAAAGAAGAGGAACAACCTTCAAGTACAGTTGAGAGGCAAGGCTCTGTATCAAATGTTGCGACAATAAGTGTTCCCAACAATATGGTTCGAAGTTCATCTTCTGTGAAATCTGGTAAAAAGCATATGCCTCGCCCCACAAGGAAAGCCCCTCCACCTCCTCCCCATCCTCCAAATCATCCACCTCCCTCAACTGCTGTGCAAGGTAGTGGTGAGGAACCTTCCAGCTCTGTAGGAGGGAAAGTTCCTGGTTATCAGAAAATTTCAAATGGGTTGACTACCTCTGGGGATGACATCAATACTGTCGTGCCTAAAAGTGCTGTTGTGGGCAATATAGACAGTCCCAGTGTAGCAGATGTGTCATCAGACCATGACTATCATGAAATTCCAGATCATCTAGTGAAAGACCTGTGTGAGCCAGAGGAAGAACCACCTGCTGAGAAATCCAAAGAAACCACACCTCCACCAGTTTTACCGCCTCGTAGTTACAAAGTGCCCCCTCAAACTCCCACTGCCACAGTTGGCCAAGGTCAACCATCAGATTCATCAAAGTCAGCGGTATTGAATAAAAACGCTGATTCAAAAACAGAAGGATGTGCAGAAGAAGCGGAATCTTCTCAGACACTGGGAGTAGAATCAGAGGAAACCAGCCAAACTGGTGACAACAGACTTTCAGCCTACCTCTCGGCGGAAGACTCCACCCTGTCTAGTCCACAGAGTAGCCGTCCCGAGTCGTTCTGCAGTGAGGTGTTGGGCTCACTGGCGCATGTGGTGGGAGAGCACCTTCGGCCCATCAGTACACACAGCAGCAGCAGTCATTCAGAGACCGGTTCTGGAGAGATGGAAGTACCAACATTTGACAACAGCAGTGGTTCAGAGTCTGAGAATGAAGAGGATGAAGACAGAATGGTAGGTTTGGATTTTTTCATTGTAGAATATTCTTGTTATATCCATCGTCAGCTGAATTGAAAACAAAATCACTTTCATCAGTTGTCATGTCAAACTACTTAACGCAGCAGGGGATGAGCACTAAATGATTCTCCTTGTAATGCCGCTGTACAGAAGAAAAAGTCACAGACATAGAAAAGAACATACAAAGCACCATTTTTTCACCTTTTGCATGGATACAAACATCAAAGAACCCTAGATTATGCACAAACTCTTGACAAAAAAAACAAACATTAAATAACCCTAGATTATGCACAAACTCTTGACAAAGAACGAAGAAGGCAGTCCTCATTCACTCAATTTCAGTTCTTCAAAATTGTTTCTGTTTCAGTTCTTCAAAATTGTTTTGTTTCAGTTCTTCAAAATTGTTTCTGTTTCAGTTCTTCAAAATTGTTTCTGTTTCAGTTCTTCAAAATTGTTTCTGTTTCAGTTCTTCTAGTTCTGAAATTTGGAGTAGATTGTATGTAGCACTGCTGATCTTGTTATGTGGCTAGGTAAACGATTGAAACCTGGTTGAATAGCTTGCCTCAAAATAATTTCTGTGGCGGTAGTTTCAAAGTGAGGTGACTGCAGGTGGACATTGAAGCAAACAAACAAAAATTACTGTGCTGCCAACTGAAAAAAGAAAACAAAAAAAAAAGCAAATTACAAGTCAAACAATTTTTGTTCTTTCTTTTTTTTTAGATGGAAAATGTTCTGGCAAGTGTGTATATATGATAGAAGATTGTGTTTGGTGCAAAAGGGATTGTGGAAGTTATTATCATGAATAAATCATTCATAACAATGACATTCTTACAAATCGACACAGTAAACAATAGTAAAAACATTCTGAACAACATCTTGGCATGCAGTGTTATGTGAGTATTCAGATGTATGTATGTCCATATATCCAACTTATTTCATGAACCCCAAAACGTGTTCTGATGACATAGTAAACAAGATGATATCTTCAGCCTTGTTTCTCATCTTTTTCTTCACTGGATTTACAATGCAGAGCAGATGACCAAATTTGCAGTTATCTTGAATTGTTGAAACTAAGTGCAACTGATCATGACATCCTTTCCAAACTATATCACATACACAGACCACCACAACTACCACACACACACCCACACCCTCCGTTCATGCACACACACTCACACCCTGCCTTTACAAACACACGCATATACACACGCGCACACACACACACACACACACACACACACACACACACACACACAGACACACACACACACACACACAGAGTACACTGTACACACACAGTCGTGGTAGCAGATGAAGTGACCAGTATGTCATGTGCAAATGGCCACAACCATCACACCTCACAAACAGGGTAATGCTGGTGTGTGTGTGGTGCATACATGGTGATGGCAAAGGTGCACATGAGTCTATGTGCTATGGGAGTGGACGAGAGAGAGACAGAGAGACAGTACAGTGTATTTTTCTTATCTAGATCTTTATAAGTGTATGTCAGTTTCCATTTTATCATGCATGTTTGTAAATGAGTCCATATTTTCTTCCGATTTGCAAATGGTGAAAAAAGATGTCAAATTTGACAGTATGTTAAATATCTATAAAAATTCTCATATTGTTCCCCTTATAAAGTTAATGCAGTCCCTGGCTAGAGATGAAGGCCACATCATGGCACAATAGAAAAAAAATATATACAACAGACTTGTGTTTTTCAGAATTCTTTGATAAAAAGAGGATAGACTGTGACTGTGAGATGTAGGATAATGATCAGCCATATGATCCTTTTTTGGAATTCACAGCCATATTTCAAAGTCGTCCTTGCATGGTAAGAAACACTCTGTAAGCCTGACAGTCGTGGGGTCTTGTGCCCAATCTTCATCTGCACTACATGTACAACAGTCACTTGTGGTGAGAGCTGGAGTCTTAATGGAAGTCAGTGTCAGATGTCAGTGGTCGAGGTCACCACATGGCATATGCAACCTTGCCCTAGTCGGAGGGCTTGTGTGGTCCAGTGATCCCAAGAGGCTCTGCAGACAGTACTCGGATGGAAGGCTAGTTTTGCATAATGCTTCTGGACCTGGAGTTGCTGACTGGCCTGAGCACAACATGCCGTAGCTTTGAATTATGGTATGAACTCTTGGTAGGCCTCCCATTCAGACGAGACAGGTTATGGTATGATTTGATGCTCTTGGTAGGGCCTCCATCAATTACTTAGGCGTCAACATTTTGAGAGACGGTGGTCATTGGTATGATTTGATGCCCTTGGTAGGGCCTGCCATTCAGACAGGTTATGGTAATGATTTGAATGACCCTTGGTAGGGCCTCCCGTTCAGACAGGTTATGGTATGATTTGATGCCCTTGGTAGGGCCTGCCATTCAGACAGGTTATGGTATGATTTGATGCCCTTGGTAGGGCCTGCCATTCAGACAGGTTATGGTATGATTCAGACACTGAGACAGGTTATGGTATGATTTGATGCCCTTGGTAGGGCCTCCCAGTTCAGACAGGTTATGGTATGATTTGATGCCCTTGGTAGGGCCTGCCATTCAGACAGGTTATGGTATGATTCAGACACTGAGACAGGTTATAGGTATGATTTGATGCCCTTGGTAGGGCCTCCCATTCAGACAGGTTATGGTATGTTTGATTTGACTAGTGACCCTTGGTAGGGCCTCCCCATTCAGAGAGGTTAAGGTATGATTTGATGCCCTTGGTAGGGCCTCCCATTCAGACAGGTTAAGGTCGATTGCCCAGACAAAGTGTACCCTGTCTTTTCCCTATTCTATCTTCTGCCTTTCTTCATGGATCTTTTCTGTCTTCTTCTCTTCTTTTCTTTTTGTGGTTTTCTTAAGATCCACTGCATATGCTGTGCAGTGCAACCTGTGATGGAGGGGAATCAGACTCTGGTGATTAACAGTGGAGGAGAGGGGGGAGGTGCTCTTAACACATCTCTTTTGCTTGGACCTGTTCTAGACAAGAGTTACTCTCTGGCCTATGAGTATCAATCGGATACCCTAGGATGGGGCTGGGTCAAGACAGGCAGTGTCCCAGCTCTGCCAAGGTAACTCCTGTAGTGCTCTGGTCTCAGACCCTGGGAGTTGAGCATGATCAGGGGGGATGGGGTTAGTTGGATTTTGTTTGTTGTATATATTGCTCCCGAAGCCTGGAAGAAGTCAAGGCTGTTTTCTTTGCCTTGGCCCTTTAACTGGACTCCAAGATAGCTGGGTAATGGAGGGATGAAATGTTTTTAAAAGATGGCTTTCTGGACAAAAATCCTTCTAATAGTTCTACCCCCACCCCCAACCTCTTATCTGTCTGTGCACTGTGCTGATGCCCTTTTAGCACAGTCTGCATACAGCCCTGTTGATCTTCATTCTGTGCATGGTGGAGGATTTTCTTTCACAGACATGGGGAATTCATTTGCTGTTCTGTACTCATAGTCCACTGTGGATTTCCAGTCATGACCAGATTGCAACTGACTGATTCATCTTCAGCATACTAGTAATTCAAATCGCTTATCAGTGATATATATGCAAACTTCTTAGAAAACAACAACAACAACAGAAGAAAAGAAAACAAACAGCAAAACAAACGAACAAACCAAAATTCATGAGCCTTCTTTTCGCAGTCTATTTTGAAGCTAAATAAGGGATGCAGAAAAAAAGGATTTTATTCCTGCTGCAGTGGTTCTCTGCAGCACCATCTTAGTCTCCAGAGCCCCAGTTTTGGCCTACACAGTTTTCAGACTATAGCAACCAAATACTGAAATAGAATGTGTTGTAAATCTTTCATTTCATTCTTACAATGGGCAAATTACTACAGAGAGAGAGAGAGAGAGAGAGAGAGAGAGAGGAGAGAGAGAGAGAGAGAGACGGACAGACAGACAGACAGACAGACAGACAACAGAGAGAGACTGGCCAGTGTTTTTAATCACAGATATTTTGGACTGGTTTCAGAAGCAAAACGAGAGAAAAAGGTGTTCTTCATAGCAGAGGAAGTGGTGAAGTCAGAGGAAGTGTTTGTTGATGTTCTCAAGTTGCTGAATGTGGTATGTACACAGACTCAGTTGTAAAACTAGGTAAGAAATGTTAAGTTTCATACATTTAACATATTGATTCATGTGAGAAGTATGTAACAGTAAGACTTCAGTTATACAGTAGTAACTAGGTGAGACTTTATAACATTTAACATTTTTTATGTGTATTCAAGTTGTCTGGTAATAGTTGGTATGTACACAGACTCAGTTGTAACTAGGTAAGATGCTTCAATATACATTTAACATAATTAATTCATGTGGTATGTACACCTGACTCAGTTTTAACTAGGTGAGACTTTATAACATTTAATTCATATTGTTGTGTATGTACACAGACTTGTTGTAACTAGTAAGACTATAACATTTAACATATTCATGTGGTATACACGACTGTTAACTAGGTAAGACTTTATAACATTTAACATATTGTGCATGTGGTATGTACACAGACTTGGTTGTAACTAGGTAAGACTTATAACATTTAACATATTGTGCATGTGGTATGTACACAGACTTGGTTGTAACTAGTAAACTTTAAAACATTTACATTTTCATAATTTGCCTTTGACTGGGATGAGGAAAGATACGCAAGCTTTTATGGCTTTTTTTTTTTTTTTTCACTCATTTTAAAATCCTTTGGGACAACAGGTTTCATTCGCATGTCATGCATCAGATGCATGATTTTTTTTTATTTCACCCTTTTTGATTGCAATTTTTTTTAATGATCTTTAGAATGTTTCAAAAAATTTTTGCCATGAACGCTTTAGGAGGATACACTTGGTGCCAGCAGATTTGGTATTTGTTTTGATTAAATTGTTGGAAAAAAAGCTTTGTTTAGGAAGAATTATTTGGAGAGATGATGGTAGGATTTAAAGTCATCAATCAAATTCTCCCCACCTATCTCTTCAAGAAAAAAAAGTAAGTTTTTATTTTTGACTCAATCAGTTGCAAAGATGAGGAAAAAGATTTTTTTGCCCAATGGAATCTGTTGTAACTCTATTATTACTGTTTTATATGATAATAAGTTAGTTTGAAAAGACAACAGGAAATTTGAAGTGAAGCAGGAGGAGTACAAAATGAATAGTAAACAAGAAAAGTATCTTTTGCTTTGTATCAAAGGAGTTCCTTTTGGTCTCATACTGGAGCAGTTACAGGTGTTAAACTTCAAGCCAGTGCATTTTGTGGTACCCATTTACAGGGCATATATCCAGAGAAAAGGCACAGAAAACAAATGAAAAAAGAATTTTCCCCCAGAGAAGGGAACTTCTGCGCAAAAGGAGGATTCAGGTATGACCATATTCCTGTCACTGACATGTGCGCACAGCAACAGCTGTGGCGGACATATACAATAAATAGGACTCCATGAGTTTCATCACAGCATTTACTTTTCTTCTCACTTTCATATTTTCTGTTTGAGAAGTTCCTGTCACAGCTAATGAGCTATTCTCTGATGTGGTATCAATCACACTGTAGATATTTATAGTAAAATTATCTCGTTTTGCAGGATTTCCGGGTGTTTATGTCAACGAAGACTGAGCAGGCTGGTCACACCATTGTTCCTACGGAGACACTGAACAAGATTCTTGATTTCCTGCCCCAGTTGCAGAGCTTCAATGAAATGCTTCTGAAAGATCTCACAGATCGTATTGCTAACTGGTAAGTTACTGATCTCACAGATCGTATTGCTAACTGGTAAGTTATTGATCTCACAGATCGTATTGCTAACTGGTAAGTTATTGCTGTCCCTTTTCTTCCTTTGTTAAGATGTTGTAACGCTTTGTTAACAAGACAGTTGCAGGAAGGGGGAGGGTAGGGGGGAGGGAGGAATGTGTCTGCCTATGACCGAATTCATATTTTGTTTACGACCAGCCTGCTTGTAAACAAAATATGACTTCTGTCACTGGGGGATAAAAAGGCTACCAACCAATCAGCCAACCAACCAACCATCTAAATAAAAACAAACAAGAAATAATGAGGTTGCACAGGCCTGTTCAGGTTTAATTTGTGGAATAACTTTCTTTTTAAGGGCCTTTGGCCAGTTGGACATTTATCGTGCCTACAGAAACATTTGAAACTCTCAGTACCTGCACATTTGCTGTCAATCTGATGGAGACAGGGAGCAGAACTTGACATTACTACTGTCTTCAGTGTTATCTGAGCTTATTGCTCGCCATGCATGAGCGAGTGATATATATATTATATATATATATGTATGTGTATATATATATATATATAATATATATATATATATATATATATAATATGTTCAGTACAGTTGCTAAAAGGAAAAAAAAGTTTGGTTTTACGTAGTTAGAGATTTTTGTAGTATCTATATACATGAAATTCATAATAGTGATAGACACTTTTGCCACAAAGAGGCTAGAAAAGATGTCTCACGACAGGCCTACATTTTTAAGATGTCTCATGACAGGCCTATATTTTAAAGGAAAGATGTGTCATGACAGGCCTACATTGTTAAGAAAAGATGTGTCGTGACAGGCCTACATTGTTAAGAAAAGATGTGTCACGACAGGCTACATTTAAGAAAGTGTTCATGACAGCCTACATTGTTAAGAAAAGATGTGTCATGACAGGCCTACATTGGTAAGAAAAGATGTGTCTGACGCTGCATTGTTAAGAAAAGATGTGTCACGACAGGCCTACATTGTTAAGAAAAGATGTGTCATGGCAGGCCTACATTGTTAAGAAAAGATGTGTCACGACAGGCCTACATTGTTAAGAAAAGATGTGCCATGACAGACCTACATTGTTAAGAAAAGATGTGTCATGACAGGCCTACATTGTTAAGAAAAGATGTGTCAGACAGGCCTACATTGTTAAGAAAAGATGTGTCAGACAGACCTACATTGTTAAGAAAAGATGTGTCACGACAGGCCTACATTGTTAAGAAAAGATGTGTCACGACAGGCCTACATTGTTAAGAAAAGATGTGTCATGACAGGCCTATGTTTGTAAGAAAAGATGTGTCATGACAGACCGTTGGGAAAGCCAATCAGATTTGAAACTCCAGAACCAGATGATGACTGACTGTTTCCTTCTATCCTGGTAAAAGGAAAACCAAACCAGAATCATTTTGAAATCCGAAATGAGAAACTGAATCTCTTGAGGGTAAAATTGGTGCAGAGTAAGGGAAGCTATTAATTCTGAAAGAATAAACACATCAACGGTTTTTTTCTCTTTTGTTAAGCAGACTGTTTGTTTTTTATTTTGTTTAAGCATTTTCAAGTTCACCCTTCCAAGTTTACAGCCTTGGCATTCCAAAATTTTGGCTTCTTTCATGGAACAGAAATGATGCTCCATTTAAATGTTATATTCAGAAACTGTGCTCCTACCAAAATGCTAACAATTTCACATGATTTTTGCGCACGTGTGTGTGTATGTGTGTGTGTGTCTAATTTTTCATATTACACATGTATTGTTTTCAGGGATAAGCAGAAAAAAATTGCAGACATTTTTGTGAAGAAAGGTCCATTTCTGAAACTCTACTCTTCGTATATCCGGAACTTCGAACATGCCACTGCGCTTCTCGATGAGACCTGTAAAAAGCATGGTGGTTTTGGCATGGCGCTGCAGCAGTTTGAGGTGAGCAGTATTTTACATGGTGCAGAAACATTTCTGGTGTCAACAGGAACTTACATCGACTGATGTGTTTGTTGTTTCTGTTTAGATTTTTTTTTTCCTCATTTAATTTTTTTTCATTTATATTAATAATGATGGATATTAAGGGCACTTAATGTATGAATACTCCATAGACGCTTACAAAGTTCTTAGCGCACATCACACACACACACACAAGCATCATGCACTTGTGCAGGCTTGCATTTGCATGCATACATACACATGCACACATACATATAACACATGCACGCACAACACACACACACACGCACGCACACATGCACGCATGTACGTACACACAGAAATTGATCCTTATAGGTTAATAACAGGTCATATTGCACTAAAATTTTGTAGTCTTCTCATGGAAAATATTTTTGTAATTAGAGCATTATGTTTACTTTCTTGGCCCCTTGTTTCATTTCAGTTGAGCCCAGGTGTGCCAGCCTAGCACTTAAGCACTACATGTTGAAGCCAATCCAGCGAATCCCACAGTACAAGCTGCTTTTACAGGGTAACTCACTTATTTCATATGTCTATGAAGATACATATCAGCATATGCCTGATTTTTTTGGTTTTGTTCTTGTTTTTTGTTATTGTTGTTTAAAATATTGTGTGATCCTATTGCTGTGTATACCCATTTTTCTGTTATTTTATGAGTGTATTGAACTCTGTTGAATGGACCTAGAACTGGTTGTAACATTCGCAAGGATCTAATGTGCA
>CM065721.1:3786495-3863995 GCA_033310375.1 Conus canariensis | reverse complement strand
ATGTAAATCTCAGACTATCACAAGTATGAATGGCTGTAGCTGCTGTAAACTTAGAATGAAAATGAAGAAACATAGTGGTTGTGTTTATCACAGCCACTGCCATAAATTTAATGACTGATAAGCAACTGAAAGGGGCAAAAAATGGATACTCTATCTATTCCACTTTTGCTGCACCTGCAGTTTTATTTAAAGCTCAGGAAGAGACACACTTCCCATGGAGAAAAGAAGTGCATAAACACATAGATTAATAAGTAAACAACAAGGTAAGCCCTGCCTCTCATCTCTCCAACACCAAAAATCCCCACCCCCACCCCCCTTTCACATACACATACTCACACGGTAAGCACAATCACATGTCGAATCAAAAGAAAAGTCATCTTAAGTTGGTAATAGTGGAAGATAAATATTTGTTAAGGTCAATTTCCACGTTGTTTTCAATATTACTTTTTAGAATCGGCACGTATCGCTCCAGGTCATATCTAGATTTTTACAAGTTTTAAAAATACCGGAGTTCTTGGCAGCTTATTTCTTAACTTGCATTTGTAAACATAGAATTTAGCCAGCAAAATGCACAAATCCATTATTTTATCTGTTGTTTGTTGCTCTGATATGCCGAACAGAATCAGACGTTTGAACTTTCTCAACAGAAAACTGTTCACAGTGTGGGCATTTGTTATGCAGCCATCACAAAAGATCCTGCCAGAAAGAATGGACCATCTCACAGTCCCAGAAAAGATGTTCAACTGTCTGAGTTTCTCGACCGCACAGGTTACAACCTGGCGAGTCAATCAACTTTCTTGTATACAAATATTCCTCTGTTGGCAGAAACCTATGTAGCAGTCTCATCTGGAACCATCTTTATTGTACATCTATAGTGGTAGAAAAACAAGAACTAAATATATCACCCAGTTCATATTGTTATTGTATACTCCTTCATTTATTGAATATAGATTTAGATGTTTGCTATTCTTAACTTTCTGATAGAAAATGCTACTTTTGTATAGGTTCTTATCAAACAAGGGGAGCTGATGAAGATGTCTAGAAAGGAAAAGCAGCCCCGCATGTTTTTCTTGGTGAGTATGAATGTTTGGCTGAAGTGATGTTTTTCTTGGTGAGTATGAATGTATGGCTGAAGTGATGTTTTTCTTGGTAAGTATGACTATATGGCTGAAGTCATGTTTTTCTTGGTGAGTATGACTATATGGCTGAAGTCATGTTTTTCTTGATGAGTATGACTATATGGCTGAAGTGATGTTTTTCTTGATGAGTATGAATGTATGGCTGAAGTGATGTTTTTCTTGGTGAGTATGAATGTATGGCTGAAGTGATGTTTTTCTTGGTGAGTATGAATGTATGGCTGAAGTGATGTTTTTCTTGATGAGTATGACTATATGGCTGAAGTGATGTTTTTCTTGATGAGTATGACTATATGGCTGAAGTGATGTTTTTCTTGATGAGTATGACTATATGGCTGAAGTGATGTTTTTCTTGATGAGTATGACTATATGGCTGAAGTGATGTTTTTCTTGATGAGTATGACTATATGGCTGAAGTGATGTTTTTCTTGATGAGTATGACTGTATGGCTGAAGTGATGTTTTTCTTGATGAGTATGACTTATGGCTGAAGTGATGTTTTTCTTGATGAGTATGACTATATGGCTGAAGTGATGTTTTTCTTGATGAGTATGACTATATGGCTGAAGTGATGTTTTTCTTGATGAGTATGACTAATGGCTGAAGTGATGTTTTTCTTGATGAGTATGACTATATGGCTGAAGTGATGTTTTTCTTGATGAGTATGACTATATGGCTGAAGTGTGTTTTTCTTGATGAGTATGACTATATGGCTGAAGTGATGTTTTTCTTGATGAGTATGACTATATGCTGAATGGTGAAGTTTTTTCTGATGAGTATGACTATATGGCTGAAGTGATGTTTTTCTTGATGAGTATGACTATATGGCTGAAGTGATGTTTTTCTTGATGAGTATGACTATATGGCTGAAGTGATGTTTTTCTTGTGAGTATGACTATATGGCTGAAGTGATGTTTTTCTTGATGAGTATGACTATATGGCTGAAGTGATGTTTTTCTTGATGAGTATGACTATATGCTGAAGTGAGTTTTTCTTGATGAGTATGACTATATGGCTGAAGTGATGTTTTTCTTGATGAGTATGACTATATGGCTGAAGTGATGTTTTTCTTGATGAGTATGACTATATGGCTGAAGTGATGTTTTTCTTGATGAGTATGACTATATGGCTGAAGTGATGTTTTTCTTGATGAGTATGACTATATGGCTGAAGTGATGTTTTTCTTGATGAGTATGACTATAGGCTGAAGTGATGTTTTTCTTGATGAGTATGACTATATGGCTGAAGTGATGTTTTTTTGATGATATGACTATATGGCTGAAGTGATGTTTTTCTTGATGAGTATGACTATATGGCTGAAGTGATGTTTTTCTTGATGAGTATGACTATATGGCTGAAGTGATGTTTTTCTTGATGAGTATGACTGATATGGCTGAAGTGATGTTTTTTCTTGATGAGTATGACTATATGGCTGAAGTGATGTTTTTCTTGATGAGTATGACTATATGGCTGAAGTGATGTTTTTCTTGATGAGTATGACTTATGGCTGAAGTGATGTTTTTCTTGATGAGTATGAATATATGGCTGAAGTGATGTTTTTCTTGATGAGTATGACTATATGGCTGAAGTGATGTTTTTTTGATGAGTATGACTATATGGCTGAAGTGATGTTTTTCTTGATGAGTATGACTATTGCTGAGTGATGTTTTTCTTGATGAGTATGACTTATGGCTGAAGTGATGTTTCTGATGAGTATGACTATATGGCTGAAGTGATGTTTTTCTTGATGAGTATGACTATATGGCTGAAGTGATGTTTTTCTTGATGAGTATGACTATATGGCTGAAGTGATGTTTTTCTTGATGAGTATGACTTATGGCTGAAGTGATGTTTTTCTTGATGAGTATGACTATATGGCTGAAGTGATGTTTTTCTTGATGAGTATGACTTATGGCGAAGTGATGTTTTTCTTGATGTATGACTATTGGCTGAAGTGATGTTTTTCTTGATGAGTATGACTATATGGCTGAAGTGATGTTTTTCTTGATGAGTATGACTATATGGCTGAAGTGATGTTTTTCTTGATGAGTATGACTATATGGCTGAAGTGATGTTTTTCTTGATGAGTATGACTATATGGCTGAAGTGATGTTTTTTGATGAGTATGACTTATGGCTGAAGTGATGTTTTTCTTGATGAGTATGACTATTGGCTGAAGTGATGTTTTTCTTGATGAGTATGACTATATGGCTGAAGTGATGTTTTTCTTGATGAGTATGACTATATGGCTGAAGTGATGTTTTTTCTTGATGAGTATGACTATATGGCTGAAGTGATGTTTTTCTGATGAGTAGACTATGGCTGAAGTGATGTTTTTCTTGATGAGTATGACTATATGGCTGAAGTGATGTTTTTCTTGATGAGTAATTATGGATATGGCTGAAGTGATGTTTTCTTGATGAGTATGACTATTCTGAGTGATGTTTTTCTTGTGAGTATGTATATGGCTGAAGTGATGTTTTCTTGATGGTTATGACTATATGCGAGGATGTTTTTCTTGATGAGTATGACTATGTGGCTGAGTGATGTTTTATCTGATGAGTATGTCTATATGGCTGAAGTGATGTTTTTCTTGATGAGTATGACTATATGCTGAAGTGATGTTTTCTTGATGAGTATGACTATGCTGAAGTGAGTTTTTCTTGTGAGATGACTATGGCTGAAGTGATGTTTTTCTTGATGAGTATGACTTATGGCTGAAGGTGTTTTTCTTGATGAGTATGACTAATGGCTGAAGTGATGTTTTTCTTGATGAGTATGACTTATGGCTGAAGTGATGTTTTTTTGTGAGTATGACTAATGGCTGAAGGATGTTTTCTTGATGAGTATGACTATATGGCTGAAGTGATGTTTTTCTTGATGAGTATGACTATATGGCTGAAGTGATGTTTTTCTTGATGAGTATGACTGTATGGCTGAAGTGATGTTTTTCTTGATGAGTATGACTATATGGCTGAAGTGATGTTTTTCTTGATGAGTATGACTATATGGCTGAAGTGATGTTTTTCTTGATGAGTATGACTATATGGCTGAAGTGATGTTTTTCTTGATGAGTATGACTATATGGCTGAAGTGATGTTTTTCTTGATGAGTATGACTATATGGCTGAAGTGATGTTTTTCTTGATGAGTATGACTATATGGCTGAAGTGATGTTTTTCTTGATGAGTATGACTATATGGCTGAAGTGATGTTTTTCTTGATGAGTATGACTATATGGCTGAAGTGATGTTTTTCTTGATGAGTATGACTATATGGCTGAAGTGATGTTTTTCTTGATGAGTATGACTATATGGCTGAAGTGATGTTTTTCTTGATGAGTATGACTATATGGCTGAAGTGATGTTTTTCTTGATGAGTATGACTATATGGCTGAAGTCATGTGCCTGAGCAGAGCATAAATCCATTGACAGACGATTTTGTGCTTTTTGTTTGTTCTGTTTGTCAACAGTAATGTACACAGATGTCTTATTCTTGCTCAGTCATAATGCCCTATCAGAAAACATGAATGATGCATTCTGTGACTGGACCCATTTGTGAGTTGCAACCTTGCCATGCTCAGAAGGCTTGTGTGGGTGGTCCATGCGTGTGTGTGTGTGTGTATGTATGTATGTATGTGTGTGTATGTAGGTATGTATGTGTGTGTGTTTGAGGAGAGAGGAGAACAACATCCCCACCTCTAATCATCACCTCTCAAACACCAGAGTGACTTCCCTTAAAACTTGAAGTCGCTTCTGACTTTTGGTAGTGCGCTTCTGTTTCTGCACTGTAGCTGTAACATTCACACACATGTATGCATGCATGCACACACACTCACACACATGCATGCATGCATGCCTATGCAGAAATGAATGTCCTTTGAATATGGTTTCAGTTCAGTGATGTTCTGCTGTACACTACCCCAGTGCCCACAGGATATCGGCTCAACAACATCCTGCCTCTGCAGGGCATGAAGGTGAGACTGTCTGTATGGCAGTGTATTGTTTCATAACAGATTGCTTTGTGTGACATTTGGGTTGCAGTCCTCTGGGAGAGCTTTGTGTCACGTGAGGGTCATTTTCCTCACTTTTCTTTGAGGTCATGGATTCAATTCCCATCAGAGCCATGTGGGATTTTTCTGCCAAGACTGGCTCCTACACAGAGTTGAGTTTTCTTTGGGCTCAGTTGGGAAGACTTGGGCCACACAGTCGAATTTCATCCACTTAATGGATGCATCTCTGAGAGTGGTGCTAAAATTTCCGCAGGAGTCTGTAACTTTTAGGCCTGGCTGAGGCTGGGATATATCATGAACGTAAGCGTAGAGTACAGCCATGTCATGCAGTCAGACCGGAATGGATATCCACAGAATCATCTTGATCACCCTCATTCTCATCGATCAGCGTAAAAAAACGATATAAAATTCTATGGCCTTTCATGCCTTGCTCGCATGGTGACCTCAGTTTCAATGCTGTCTCCATGTGTATGGACTTGGCTTGATTTCGGTGGGCTCACCAGTGTCAGCAAATTCATGGGGGCTGCATTGGACAGACATGATGGCACCCTCTGGAGGGAGCACATACGGGCTCTGCGACTAAGCAGTTACTGTCATCAGTAGGGGGCTTAGTAGGTGTCCTATGTGTGTTGGATCAGAGCAGGCACCACTGAACACCACTGAAGTGACTTGGCAGCAGTGCAGTGTCTGCTCCGGTGGGTTGCCTCTTGATGATTTGACATTGGCTGCTCCCTGTGGCGTGCCGGGGCCGGGCTGTGGCTGTGGACACAGAGGTCGGAATGAGCGGCGTATGTGCAATGTCACTGAGGTGGCACAGAAGATGGGACAGCCAAAAAAAAGAGAGAAAGGACAGGACCCAGAACAGAATCGTGGGGACCACCATATGTCAGAGGGCTGAAGAGGAGGAGAGGCCACCAATAGAAATTGTTTGAGTGTGATCAATAAGATATGAGTCGAACCAGTACAAAGCTATGTCTGAGAGAGAAAGAGAGAGAGATGGATATATGTTGTTGTTTTTTCAAAAATAAGTGTTTGCCAGGTCATTTTGAAAATGACAGCAGAACAGATTGCATGCACCTATTTATTTAAATCGGTACTTTTTTTTTCATATATGATGTGGCTGTTTTTTCATTGTTTACAGGTTTTACCACCCAAGCTGGAGGAGTTCAACAATGAGTTCAACATCATCACCACCCAGCGGTCTTTCACTGTGGCTACCAGGTACAAACTCCTTCCACCTTTCACTTTGTTCTCTTTACCACAGTTGTGTGGTCAGCATGGTGTAAATAGACTGTTCTTTTTACCACGTTTGTGTGGTCAACATGGTGTAAGTAGATATAGGGCAGTAGTATGTTACCTCACTGAAACAGCCTGTTATAAAACTGGTTGCAGCTATCAATTCCGTTTTGATTTTCAGACATTTGAAACAAAGGACTTCCAACTGTAAAGTAGTACAG
The DNA here is from genome assembly GCA_033310375.1 of Conus canariensis. NCBI lineage: Eukaryota > Metazoa > Mollusca > Gastropoda > Neogastropoda > Conidae > Conus > Conus canariensis. The sequence continues at coordinate 3,857,392 of CM065721.1, read as the reverse complement.
AGATACAAAATTTTACGGTAAAAGGGAAAACGACTGAAAAGTTAGTGAAAAACCTTAATGAAAGATACTGTCTTTCATTTTAGGTCCTCTACAAGGAAGGGCCAGTATGTGGTTGCATCAGTGCAAGTGATGGCCATTTCACCCTGGGGTGGCTGTTTGGGCTTGTGAATCCAGTTTGCTAATTTTATGCTAATGCTTATCAGAAGCAGCTGTACATAACTAGGAAACCACCAGATACAAATTATCATCCACCCACAAATCTGCATGAGCGACCTAGTGTAGAAGGAGAGTGATTTTCTTTTGTGCTCTAGAGGTCTGCATGGAACTTTTTTGCTTTCATGTTCACTTACTAACTTGACCTGTTGAAGACTTAGAGATGGAGTTGGTAGCTGACAAGAATGGCTTAAGGGACCATAGTCAAATGGTCAGAGCATCTGGCTGTGGACTTGACTGTCACAGTTTGAAGCACTAATGGTGTTGGATTTGTAAGACTACAGGACCTTTTTTACCATTCAGTTGTAAATGGGTACGAGAATCAGTTCAGGGGAGGGGTGAGGTAAAGGTCTGTGGCCTAGACATAGTGAATGTCTTGGTCTGTGGCCTAGACGTGGTGAATGTCTAGCAGTTCAATTACCCTAATTGCCATCAGGCTATGGAAACTGCATGCCAACATTTGCCCCTGTGCTTTTTTTTCAGATTTTGATTGTATGCTCTTCAGAAAAAACATTTTCACAAGCACATATATTGGTCAGAAAGTTCACCCTTTTTTCATGTTCATTTTAGTCTTTAACAACTTCTTCAGCTTGTATTATAATACTCTGAATTTTTTTTTCCCATTTCCAACAATCATAGGATGAAGTTGGGGTTGCACCAGAGTTGGTTATGTTATGTGTAATGTTCATGAAAAGCAAATCAGAGACAGTTCGAAACAATCAACTTTTTGTGCTCATACATGCCACTGGCCCCATTCAAGTAGATGATCCCTCCGAGATGCTTAGATGTTATGTTGTTTGACATCATTTGTTTTCGTGGTCTAAGAAGAGGATGGTGAAATGTTTGTTGTGTTTGCGAATGGTGTTGCATTCGTAGATTTTTGGATGGATCCATATTTATGATGTATGGATGTATGTGTTTTCAAATGTATGTATGTATCAGAATATATGTGTATATGTGTGTGTGTGTGTGTGTGTGTGTGTGTGTATATATATATATGTGTGCATGTGTGTGTGTGCATGTGTGTGTGTGTGTGTGTGTGTGTGTGTGTGTATGTGTGTGTGTGTGTGTGTGTGTGTGTGTGTGTGTGCCGTGCAATGGGTGTCTAGGTGGTGTATCTCACAGCAGAGTCCCCCTCAAACTGGCATGTTCCTCACCTTAAGCTTTTAAGAGGGACCTCCTTGATTTTGTGCTAGTTTGTAGGCTTCTGGAGTAAATGAAGTTTTCTTTGGCAAGGGATAAATCCTCAAGATGGTTTCTGAAGTGATGAACTTTGGGGATTTATACATCTAATGTATTAAGATGTGTTCACCCACACTTTTTTCCCTATTACATGTTTTTTTTCATTGTTTGTTTGTTGTCATCATGCCTGAAGAAGACCAGTTGGTCAGGATTTGTTTCTTTGGTGTTTATTACATTCATCTGGGGGCTCAGTACTTCAGCATAAAAGAGCAAGATAGACACAGAGAGAGAGAGAGCGAGAGAGAGAGTGCTGATTTTACTACACTAGGCATTCTGAAATCAAGAGACTAACGATCTCCATCTGTTTTATGCTGTAAATCATCAGGGTTTTTTTTTCTAATTCAAGAATTTCAGTGCTGCATGTTTATATATATGCTTGTGCACAAGTGTACATCTTTCCAATTATCAATGTACGGATTAATAGATAGAATGAATTGTTTCCCCACCAACACTTCAGTACTCCAGAGGAGCGAGAGGAATGGCTGAGGGTTCTGTGGAACGCTATAGAAGAGAAGTCAGAACGGTACCACACCTTCAAGTCAATGCAGTCTGAACCCAAGGTGAGTTACCAGAGTTGATGAGGGTTCTGTGGAACGCTATAGAAGAGAACTCAGAACGGTACCACACCTTCAAGTCAATGCAGTCTGAACCCAAGGTGAGTTGGTGATGGGTCAGAATATTCTCCGTGTGAGACGATGATATCCTGGGGTGGAAACACAAACATTAACATCACGTATGAATTTCTTTTACCTCCAAAGGCACTGATTTTTCTGATTCAATGCCACTGAACATCATTCTCAAGTCTTTAACCAAATAGCATTCATAGGAAGTAGCATGTTTAACCAGGCTGGTGTATCAGCTCAGTGATGTGCATTACATGGTTAACCTTTTCGTGACGTGCCATGCTATAGTGACGGCAGTTCAGTCGACCTGTTCACAACGAGCCGTTCCGTGGTGACAGCAACGCTGCTGTACTCCCTGGAGGTGCCGTGCCTCCATTACAGCATAACTATAAAAAAAATCCCTTGTTCTCTCTCATGCACTAGCTGTGACCTTTGTGACCCCAGAGTAGTCCGAACAAAGAGATCAGTCTGGCACTGGGAATTTCTGAAAAGGCACTCGTGGAATTTCCTGCCTCGCCAACATGTCAGGCAGAAGGAAAATTACATGAAATGTTAGAACCTGGCTCAGCAAAGTGGTTCAGAGGATGAGGGGGGTAAAGGTGTACAAGTTTATTGAAAAGAATCTGAGCTTGATTTATTTGCTCTGTGTATTGAACAGTTTTAAGCGTTGTATCGACTAAAGCCAAAACAGTGAAAAGTGTGTACAGTGTGCGATGATTTCGTTTTTTCTCTTGGATTACACATTGAATACCTCAGACTTTCTGTGTATCTATTCAAAGTAAGAGCGAAATTTTATGCCCCTTTTCTTCCTCATTTGCTCAAATGCTGTTGTCATACTAACCAAACAAACGTAAAGAAGATTGTGTTCTCCTACATTTTAGTTATGTTGTTTCCATAACTGTAGCGTTGGTATTTTAACCAAAATATGTTTAAGTCTATGTTCTTTGCAAAGTTCGTGTTTTATCCTTTCCGTTGATATATAACAGTTGCTTGTTACGTTTATATTGAAGGACATAAAATGAAATCAAAAAGTGCGAAAATAGCCTGGCAACCCAGGCTGTAAACTTGGAAGGGTTGAAAAGGATAAAAATGTTACTTATCCTGCTAAAAGAGAACTTATCATTTAGAATTGTGATTTTAATGCATTCTTAAGTGAAGGTTTTGCGCATTGTAATTTTGGCTGGAGTCAATTGACTGACTGGTACAATTACTTATAGTTTTTTGTTTATCTACGTTTATCATTTTAGAGCCTAAGTAAATTTGAATATGATTGTAGAATGGTCATATCAATAATCAAGACAAAGAGCGGAACTGACAAAGAAAGGGAAAAGGTGTGTGTGTGAGTGGGGGGCTGGCCCGGTGGTAAAGCACATGTGTAGAAGGCAGTTGTCAGAATACTCTTGTCTTTGGTTCAAGTCCCAAAGAATCAGGTTTTTTCTTACTGCTCAATCCCTTGGTAATGGCACCACTGTGCATTCTCCCATAGCTCATTTAAGTTCCATGATGGACGCACTAGTCTGAAAACAACACGTCTGATCTATCTATGTTTACCATCTGTAATAGAGATCCCCTGCCCAGATTTCTTTCATAGCTCCCCTGTGATGCAGTCACAGTAGTGTGTTAGCAGTAACATTAGACTTCATAAACAAAACCTGCAGGATAGGAAGTATGCCATAGATTGGTTCTTTACAGCGTTCTTAAGACTGAAAACAGTGTGGTTCTTTACAGCGTTCTTAAGACTGAAATAGTGTGTGTTCGTTCTTTAATTTAACGTCTATCCACCTAACAGTGATCTTAGACAGACAGTGTGTGTGTGTGTGTGTGTGTGTGTGTGTGTGTGTGTGTGATCAAATGTGTGCGTGTGTATGTGTGTGTGTGTGTTGTGTGTGCGTGTGTGTGTGTGTGTGTGTGTGTGTGTGTGTGTGTGTGTGTGTTTCTGTTCATTTCAGTATAATTGTGTCTAATGTAATGCGGAATATATCAACTTTAGCAATTTTTGACAAAAGAAAACAAAGAAATGAATATGATAAAAAAAGGGATCTATTTTCATTTCAGACCTCTTTGCTGGACAAAGACTTTGTGCTGGGAACCAAGGCCCCCTTGTGGGTTCCCGACGCCCGGGTGACCATGTGCATGCTGTGTCTGGCCGAGTTCTCCATCACCTGGCGCAGGCATCATTGCCGGGCCTGTGGCCGTGTGAGTTACCCCTCACGCTTTTCTCACTGATCTCTGTCATTCTGTGCTGTGGAATGGGCAGGGATGTTTACAAGTCTTGTTTTGAACACTCTTTTCAGCAGCATTGCTTCTCATGCTGTCTTGTCAGACTGCTGACTGATTAGCCTCGGACTATGTAGGAGCTTGTAGTACTGGCAGATTACTCAGGCTTGTACTACATCTAGATTACTCATTCTGGTACAGATTTCAATGATGAGTGTCAATGAATATATTTATTTACTCATTATTGGTCAAATTAGTAATTTGTGCTGTTGTGTGTGTGTGTGTGGTGTGTGTGTGTGTGTGTGTGTGTGTGTGGTGTGTGTGTGTGTTGTGTGTGTGTGTGTGTGGTGTGGGGTGTGTGTGTGTGTGGTGTGTGTGTGTGTGTGTGTGTGTGTGTGCGCGTGCGCACGCATACATAAGAGGGGTAGTGGTGGAAATTTGCTCCTTGCCTAATAGCTGACACTTTTGCAAGAGCAGACTGAGAGGACACTTGATCATCAAATATCGAAATGTATTGACATTGCCTTACTTCATGTGCAGATGTATTTGAAAAAGAATCTGTGGCACCATCTCTTTCTTCTTGCTCCTGCTCATGGTTGCTGTCAGACACCTGCAGAATTTACACTTTTTTTTTTTTTACTCCAATGTAGTTGAATTGAGTTTGATTCAGTAAACATGAGTTTGCTTCATATTGGATGAAGAACTGTTGTAGCAGTTATATTCGTGTGCATCTGTTAACTATACAGTGGTTATTTTTAGTTTCTTGACATATCTTGCACTTTACTTAAAGCTGTTTTATAAACATTTCTGTTGTTTTATAAACATATTTTTGTTTAACACTCTACGTCTGCATGAGCAGGACTTGTTATCAATTTTTTCCCCACTAGAAGCAATGTTTCATAATACCTCAGAATATGGTTTTCATTGGGGTTTTTTTGTGCCCCATATGTAGGTCTTTATGAAAATGAGAAGATTACTGGACATGTTGGTAATAAAACTCACATTCATGAGTTGTTGATGAAAGCTATACCTGTGTGTGTGTGTGTGTGTGTGTGTGTGTGTGTGTGTGTGTGTGTGTGTGTGTGTGCAGATCATCTGTGGCAACTGTTCAGAGAACAAAGCTCCTCTGCAATACCTGATGTACAAACCTGCCCGGGTCTGTGAGGAGTGCTTTAACAAACTCTCAGAAGGTACAAATGTACTGATCATATACTGCCTATTCACCTGTAAGAAGTCTGTTGGAAAAGGAAATCGGTGAATACAGGAGTATGCTGATTAGCTGATGATACACCATCTGGTCCACTGCTTTCTTAGCATATTGTCATCAACAGAGATCTTGTAATTGTGCTACAGAAGATGGGGAACAGACTCCAGTGATCTCTTGGCTACTGGGTCAGTGGTAAATCTGTCCTTTCTAGCTTAAAAACAGCTCAGGCGATCGGTGGGTGCTGGATGATCATTATCACCTGAATCCAAACCGACCACCAGATCTGAGGAAGATGGATCCAAATTATATAGAATGCTGTCAATGGCAAAAAAAGAATCCTATTAGATTCTACAGGTGAAGGCTGCTTTTTTCTTTTTTAAAAAATATACATGCTTTTATTGTGAGACAATGAGACAGTTATGCTCTACATTAAAAACAAAGAAAAAATTAACCCCAGATTCCTCTTTTTTTTCCTAACAGAAGTGGATAAAAGTTTGGAGAAGGAGAAGAAACCAGTGGGAGACAAAGATGAATCATCAACAACACAGACACCACCAGGTGGAGCCACTCCGTCAGCATCATCAGCCACGACGGCAACACCCACCTCTTATGACACATCAGGTCTCAGTTTCAGCAGCATCAAAGCCCGCTTTCAGAAAATTCGCAAAAGCGCTCGTGAGAGACGAAAATCAGGGCTGGCTCGTCCCTCAGTGCTGAAAGAGGTAATTCAACTGCGTACATCACTTGTTAAGCGTTGATATTCTATGGTAGTTAGCTGTTCCTGGCTCATGCCTTCAGTACTGATAGAGGTAGTAGTGAGAATATAAGAGAATCAGTAAGTTGTGTGAACATGAGAGAGTGAGCAGGGATGTGAAGATGGTACAAGAACTGACAGGTTGAATTTCCAGAAGATATTTGGATTCTTTTCAAGGCATCTTGGTGAAAGACTCAAACAACATACGAGGGTTGACTGCCAGAACCCAGTATCTCTCTTCTATATATGTATATGAGATACGAGGTTCTGGCAGTCAACCCTCGTTAATATTTTGTAATCAGTGATGTTAAGGTATGAATAAACCCATTGTTCATAAACAGATATCCTTGGCACATATTAGATAACAGGGAGTTGTAGAGTATTGAACCTTCATGGGGAAAAAGATCAGGATTTCTTTAGAGTGTTACAAAAGAGAAGACATCAGTGTTTTTATGACAGTTTCAAAATATTTTGTCATGAAGGATCAGGAAGGAGAGAAATAAAAAAACAGGGGAAAAAAAAACAGAGGAGGGGTGGAGGCGGGCAAGATAGGGAAGGGAAGAGGGGGTATGAAAAGGGTAGATAGGATGATAGCATGAATAGGGGTGCATGAGAAGAAAGGAGGGGTATGGGAGGGGAGGGAAAGGGTGTAGAGGGAGGAGAGGGAGCAGTTCATGGGGAGGGGTGAGTGGAAGGGCAGGAGAAAGGTCAAAGGTGAAAAGGGGAAGAAGAAGGAGGGAACTGGTGTTTTAAAGTGTATGTAGTCAGCAGCTTCCGCTCTTTGATGGTCATGCCATCTGGTGCAGTAGCCACAAGGCAGCGGGTGAGAGAGTGGGGTGATTCAGTGGACAGGGAGGGAGGAGTGTGCAGAGGATGGCAGAGCAGTGGATGGGCAGGGATGACTGCGGAAGGTGAAAGCGATGGTGAACTGTCGGTAATCAGTATGGGGTCAGCAACTTTTAATTCATGTTAAGGCCAGCGGGTGAGGTAGTCCCAAAGCCACGTATATTAGTGGACTCAAAACTAGCTTTCAACCACCACACCAGTGGCTGACCCCATACTGTTGACAATGCCAAATACCCTCTCCTTCCATCTGCCATCCCTCCTGCTCATCACTGCATGCTCACTGTCCCCCCTCCTTCTTTCCCAACCCTGACGATGATGGCTATCAATGTTTCCTTGATGTGTAAGTCAGTGCTAATGTGTTGACTAGTAGTTTGCAGGTGTTTCCTTGATGTGTAAATCAGTGCTAATGTGTTGACTGGTGATTTGCAGGTGTTTCCTTGATGTGTAAGTCAGTGCTAATGTGTTGACTGGTGATTTGCAGGTGTTTCCTTGATGTGTAAGTCAGTGCTAATGTGTTGACTGGTGATTTGCAGGTGTTTCCTTGATGTGTAAGTCAGTGCTAATGTGTTGATTGGTGGTTTGCAGGTTCACGCTAATGATGAAGGCTCGAACATGAGCGGGTACCTGTGGGTGGCCAAGAACAAGAAATGGAAACGGCTTTGGTTCGTGGTCAAAGGGAAAGTGCTGTACACCTACAAAGCCAGTGAGGTATGAAGCATCGCTGTGACATGTTTATGATCCATTCTTATCTCTTTGAGGATGAAAGGTTGATCCGTTGATTTTGATTTGGTTTACAGGTGATATATTGATCTGCAGGATTAAGCTAGTAAATGGCTTGGAATGTTTACCTTTTACACCATTGCTCTAATCAGCAGTCTGCACTGTGTGGAACTGAGCAGTTTAGGTAGAGGGGGGCTCAAAAATACTTGTACAAGAGGGTGACTGAGACATGCAGGGGTTACTGTGGTTTAATAGCTCTATCTTTGGGAACATTCCATTGGTTCTTGCTTTTTATTGTTATTAAAGAACACATATTGTTGCATTTTCCAGTAGATAGAAAAAGATAATTATCTTCATTTTGTATTTGTTAATTGGTTTCAGATTTTTATGTCACTTCATCCTATAAACACAATAATGATAATGATAACAATAATTATTATGATACGAATGATTATGACAGTAATTTTTTTTTTGTATTGGAATGAAAGTATACACTGTGTGCTTCACAGGCAGTGGGTTTTGTGAAATATGCAAGTATCAGTGAAGAAGAAGCATGGAAAAGAGCACAATTATAAACGAGGAAAGGAGAGAGAGAGCACTGAAGAAATAATCTCGAAAGTTGTACAATATTTCCAGAATAATGCAGGCAATAACGAGAAAGATACGGTTAAAGCATGTTTAAAGAAAATCAGATATAAATCTGAAGATTATAGCAATTGAAGGAAGCGAAAAAGAAGCGGAAAGATTTATCTCTACACTGAAAAGTTCATAGACAAAGTTTAATTGTTGCATAAATAGTTATACAAATCCCAAACATGTCGGGCCTGATTTGAAGCTGGGATTTGTTGCCTTGTCCTACTTGCAGATTTTTTTCTTTGTCAGTGCTGTCTGTCGTTTTCATCATTCGAGGTGAATGGGTAGTCAACATGGCTGCCAAAGTCTTCCAAGAGAAACTGTTAGCCTTTGTGTATTTTTTGTGGCTAGATGGGTGTAGATGGTTCCTGCACAACAGAGAAACGTGTGAGGTGTTGCAGGTGGTGTAGCTGTTGTCTCTGCATCCGTCCAACAATCTTCTCCATGGTTTCTTTCTTTATTTTTTAGTTCATCAATCTCACGGATGGTTGCAGCAAGAAAGCATCCTGTAGACAGATCACCCTTCAGTCAGTGTGTTGTCACAGCTTTGGCCACTGCATTGTAGGGAAAAGGGAGACTTTTGAAAATGCTACACACTGTACGTGTAACCCCTCAGTAAGACAACAAAACCAAACAAGAAGTTTCAGTGAGACAGACAATCTTGCGTCATGGTACTCAGGATAGGTAGTTGCCAGTATCGGCATACCACTTGGTCAAAAAGAAACAAGGTGCACCACACAGGAATACCATGAGTAGATTCATCCACTCAGTCCTATGAGGCATCTTCCCAAGGGTGGAAAATTTTGCCTGTGGTGGCAAGGTGTTGTTGGAAAGGAGAGAGGTTGGGGGAAGGGGAGATGATGACACATATTGACTCACTGATGTAAGGATGCCAGTATGACAAAGAGAGAAGAAGAGAAGGGAGAAGAGAGGAAAGACGGTGCAGGGTGTAGTGGCATGGGGTTTGGGTAAGGGTAAAGAGGATGGGTTGGCTCCTTCAACAAAAGCCACCTTGAAAGGCCTCCTGTAGTTGAAGCACAAGACCAGTGAAAGCCAAGAGCAGTGGGTCAGCATGTTCTCTTGTTAAAGGATAGACAGGACACTGATAACTCACTAAATGAAAATGATGCAAAAGATGATAACTCACTAAATGAAAATGATGCAAAAGATGATAACTCACTAAATGCAAATGATGCAAAAGATGAAGTCTAGGCAGATCACTCCTGGAGTCTTAGGAGGCATAGATTTGGCTCCCCTGTCTCCTGTCTCTTTTTTTTTCCTTTAAATTATTTATTGGGTAAGCTGTTGCTCATGCTAAGTAGGAAGAAGACGCTTGTTTTGTCAGGTAGATAAGAGAGAAAAGGCTGTTTACATTGCCATTGTAAGAGTGTTTTTAATGTGGATAGTTGATTGTTTCAGGACATGGCAGCCATTGAAAGCATGCCTCTCCTGGGGTTTGAAGTGACCAGGATGACCAGCGTAAGTTCACTGTTTCCTTTCCTTTTGCACCAGTCTCTTTCCAATATGGTCCTCATGTCACCCTGATCCATCCGCAGCATGCAGACCACCCATGGCCAGTGTCTTTCTGCTTTGAGGGAATGTGATAGCTTTTGATTTGGTTTATGAAATTGTGTTGTTTGTGGCTTTCTTAGGACAGTGGAACCTCCTTTAATTGTTGACCCCACTGTACAACTTGCTTCTGGCAATGAACAAACTTCTATGACAGGTGATTCCTTTCACACTGTCATTCTGTTTTCCCTGAAACGAACCTTCCCTGTTTGATGGAGCAACCAACGTACCCATATTGTATGACATTTTCTGGATGAATATTGATGAACAGTGCCAACATCAGTTTCTTGAACATCCCAGTTCTTTACTTCCCCTGATTTCTGACACTTAGTCACTCGAGCAGTTTTTGTTTACCTGCTGCATGAATAAATTAACAAGGATTTTTCATTTATTGAATGTAGTATTTTTGACCTGGGTGAGGGGTGAAAGGTTACTGTAGGTTTAGCTGAGTTATAAGAACATTGAAACAAAGAAACGTCAGATATGATTTTATGTGTTTATGTGCGTGCTATTGGGTGTGTGTGTATGTGCATGCACACATGCCCAGAATGTCCTGTAGGCCTAGATGGAGAGACTGAAGCCATATAGTTGATTTTAGCCATGAAAGAGACATATCTCTTAGTTTGTTATCCAAATTTCTAAACCAACACTGCAAGTGTCTATATCCCTCGGTCTTTATTGTTGCTGGGACGTGAATGATTATGGAGGATTATAGAATACAGCCCTGTCGTGTAGTTTAGACCAGAATGCAACTTGGTAGCACCTCCTCATCAGCCTTATCCTCACCAGTTGGAAAGGCTCAAATTTTGTGTCCCAGCATGCCCTGCTCTCATGGTTACCTCAGTACCTCTGTCATCTCCATATTCATTGTGAGAAAGGAAATGGAGTAATTGAGGGTGGGTGGCAAGATAGACAGGATTGGGTTTGTTTTATTCTAATCTTTTTTTTTTTACATGCTCACAAGAATTCTGTCATGTTTAAAGTTTTGTTGCATGCCTATTTAATATTTGTTAAATTACTGTGATACTCTTCTGATTGGGAAAAAAATAAATAAATAAAAATCTTTTCCTCACAGTGGTATCAAGGAGCAGAACCAGACCTGATGTTTGAACTGCATCACCAGAACACCCAGCCTCTTATCTTCAAACCTCGCAAGCCCAGCGTCAGCAGTTGCAGTGGTGGTGGTGGTGACAGGAATTCGGTGATACCTTTGGAGGACAGCCAGTCCCTCAGCGTCAGCAGTCCGTCGCTTACCGTCAAGTCCAGTGCTGACACCACCACCCCTCGCCTGGTCTTCAGGACAGACAGTGCTGCTGCTACCACCAAGTGAGAACACTAGATTAGATCAACACAGTCATTAAGTTGGAGTGGACAGGTGTACCACCAAGTGAGAACACTAGATTAGATCAACACAGTCATTAAGTTGGAGTGGACAGGTGTCAGTTGAAGGACAGGAAAGAACTTAGGTTGAAGACAATTAAAGTTCTACAATATCCATACAGCATGCACTCCTTAGGTTGAAGACAATGAAGTTAAAGTTCTACAATATCCATACAGCATGACTCAGGTTGAAGACAGTGAAGTTAAAGTTCTACAATATCCATACAGCATGACTCAGGTTGAAGACAATGAAGTTAAAGTTCTACAATATCCATACAGCATGACTCAGGTTGAAGACAATGAAGTTGAAGTTCTACAGTATCCATACAGCATGACTCAGGTTGAAGATAATGAAGTTAAAGTTCTACAATACCCATACAGCATGCATTCCATGGCCTACATGCAAGCTATTGAGTCTTGCTTCACAAGAGAAGTTAGCATGTGCAGTGTCTGCTGTTTGTACTTTTATATTCAGTATTATTGTTGCCATTCAAACCGGTGCATACAAAAATTCTCCTCATAACAGTTTGCCTGCAGGAAGTGCAGATGCAAAAAGAAGAGAAGATGAAAAATAGAAGCCACAAGAAGAGAGAACCATTTTTACCTTTTTTCTCAGACTTTGCTCGCATACTCACTTTGTCTTATTTTGTTGAATAGGCTTTTTTTTTCTTCTTCTTTTTTTTTTCTTTTTCCTTTTTTATTTTTGTTAGGGGACACTATGAAATGCACAAACTTTTACAAGCCGAAGACAGTTTTCACTGACATCTAAAACCTTAAAAGGGGTACCTCAGTTTCTCCAAACTTTTCCCAATTTTTAATAAGTGTTCAGAGGCTAAGATATGAATAAATGAACTGAAGTGAACAAGAATTAAAGGTTGAAACCAAAAAATCAGTATCCTTGTCATAGCAGCCATTGACTGGGGGCTAGCAGAAGGGAAATAATATGACGGGAGTTCTCAGCTCCCTTCCCCTCCTGTTCACAGCTCTCTGCCCTTCTTCTCCACAGACAGGTTTAAAGGGAAATTCTGAACTGTGATTCTTGTAGCTCCCTGGCACACATGGGAGACCTCAGCTTCCTTACCCTCATGTGCAGCGGTAATATGTGGGGGTTCTCAGCATTTTCCCCTGTGGTCCACAGGGAGTATGTGGGAGTTCTCTGCTCCCTCCCTGTCTGGTCCAGATATAGCAAGCAGTTCACCACTCCCTCACCATCCTGTTCCTTTATAATATGTGGGAGTTCTCAGCTCTATATCTTTCCTGTCCACAGACAGCACTGTATTAGTTCTTAGTTCGCATACCCCCCTCCCTTCCGCCTCCCGTCTGGAGATAATGTGTGGGAGTTTACAGCTCGCTGCCCCTCATGACCATGTATGATATGTGGGAGTTTACAGCTCCCTGCCCCTCATGACTATGTATGATATGTGGGAGTTTACAGCTCACTGCCCCTCATGACTATGTATGATATGTGGGAGTTTACAGCTCCCTGCCCCTCATTGTATGATATGTGGGAGTTTACATCTCCCTGCCCCTCATGACCATGTATGATATGTGGGAGTTTACAGCTCTCTGCCCCTCATGACTATGTGATATGTGGGGGTTTACAGCTCCCTGCCCCTCATGACCATGTATGATATGTGGGAGTTTACAGCTCCCTGCTCCTCATGACTGTATGATATGTGGGAGTTTACAGCTCCCTGCCCCTCATGACTATGTGATATGTGGGAGTTTACAGCTCCCTGCCCCTCATGACTATGTATGATATGTGGGAGTTTACAGCTCCCTGCCCCTCATGACTATGTATAATATATGGGAGTTTACAGCTCTCTGCCCATCATGACTATGTATGATATGTGGGAGTTTACAGCTCCCTGCCCCTCATGACCATGTATGATATGTGGGAGTTTACAGCTCCCTGCCCCTCATGACTATGTATGATATGTGGGAGTTTACAGCTCCCTGCTCCTCATGACTGTATGATATGTGGGAGTTTACAGCTCCCTGCCCCTCATGACTATGTATGATATGTGGGAGTTTACAGCTCCCTGCCCCTCATGACCATGTATAATATGTGGGAGTTTACAGCTCCCTGCCCCTCATGACTATGTATGATATGTGGGAGTTTACAGCTCCCTGCCCCTCATGACTGTGTATGATATGTGGGAGTTTACAGCTCTCTACCCCTCATGACTAGGTATGATATGTGGGAGTTTACAGCTCCCTGCCCCACATGACTGCATGATATGTGGGAGTTTACAGCTCCCTGGCCCTCATGACTGTATGATATGTGGGAGTTTTACAGCTCTCTGCCCCTCATGACTAGGTATGATATGTGGGAGTTTACAGCTCCCTGCCCCTCATGACTATGTATGATATGTGGGAGTTTACAGCTCCTTGCCCCTCATGACTAGGTATGATATGTGGGAGTTTACAGCTCTCTGCCCCTCATGACTATGTATGATATGTGGGAGTTTACATCTCCCTGCCCCTCATGACCATGTATGATATGTGGGAGTTTACAGCTCCCTGCCCCTCATGACCATGTATAATATGTGGGAGTTTACAGCTCTCTGCCCCTCATGACTAGGTATGATATGTGGGAGTTTACAGCTCTCTGCCCCTCATGACTATGTATGATATGTGGGAGTTTACAGCTCCCTGCCCCTCATGACTAGGTATGATATGTGGGAGTTTACAGCTCCCTGCCCCACATGACTGTATGATATGTGGGAGTTTACAGCTCCCTGCCCCTCATGACTAGGTATGATATGTGGGAGTTTACAGCTCCCTGCCCACATGACTGTATGATATGTTGGAGTTTACAGCTCCCTGCCCCTCATGACCATGTATGATATGTGGGAGTTTACAGCTGTCTGCCCCTCATGACCATGTATGATATGTGGGAGTTTACAGCTCCCTGCCCCTCATGACTATGTGATATGTGGGAGTTTACAGCTCCCTGCCCTCATGACTATGTATGATATGTGGGAGTTTACAGCTCCTTGCCCCTCATGACTAGGTATGATATGTGGGAGTTTACAGCTCTCTGCCCCTCATGACTATGTATGATATGTGGGAGTTTACAGCTCCCTGCCCCTCATGACTGTGTATGATATGTGGGAGTTTACAGCTCTCTACCCCTCATGACTAGGTATGATATGTGGGATTTTTACAGCTCCCTGCCCCACATGACTGCATGATATGTGGGAGTTTACAGCTCCCTGGCCCTCATGACTGTATGATATGTGGGAGTTTTACAGCTCTCTGCCCCTCATGACTAGGTATGATATGTGGGAGTTTACAGCTCCCTGCCCCTCATGACTATGTATGATATGTGGGAGTTTACAGCTCCTTGCCCCTCATGACTAGGTATGATATGTGGGAGTTTACAGCTCTCTGCCCCTCATGACTATGTATGATATGTGGGAGTTTACATCTCCCTGCCCCTCATGACCATGTATGATATGTGGGAGTTTACAGCTCCCTGCCCCTCATGACCATGTATAATATGTGGGAGTTTACAGCTCTCTGCCCCTCATGACTAGGTATGATATGTGGGAGTTTACAGCTCTCTGCCCCTCATGACTATGTATGATATGTGGGAGTTTACAGCTCCCTGCCCCTCATGACTAGGTATGATATGTGGGAGTTTACAGCTCCCTGCACCACATGACTGTATGATATGTGGGAGTTTACAGCTCCTGCCCCTCATGACTAGGTATGATATGTGGGAGTTTACAGCTCTCTGCCCCTCATGACTATGTATGATATGTGGGAGTTTACAGCTCTCTGCCCCTCATGACTATGTATGATATGTGGGAGTTTACAGCTCTCTACCCCTCATGACTATGTATGATATGTGGGAGTTTACAGCTCTCTGCCCCTCATGACTAGGTATGATATGTGGGAGTTTACAGCTCCCTGCCCCACATGACTGTATGATATGTTGGAGTTTACAGCTCCTGCCCCTCATGACCATGTATGATATGTGGGAGTTTACAGCTGTCTGCCCCTCATGACCATGTATGATATGTGGGAGTTTACAGCTCCCTGCCCCTCATGACTATGTGACATGTGGGAGTTTACAGCTCCCTGCCCCTCGTGACGATGTATGATATGTGGGAGTTTACAGCTCCTTGCCCCTCATGACTAGGTATCATATGTGGGAGTTTACAGCTCTCTGCCCCTCATGACTATGTATGATATGTGGGAGTTTACAGCTCTCTGCCCCTCATGACTATGTATGATATGTGGGAGTTTACAGCTCTCTACCCCTCATGACTATGTATGATATGTGGGAGTTTACAGCTCTCTGCCCCTCATGACTAGGTATGATATGTGGGAGTTTACAGCTCCCTGCCCCACATGACTGTATGATATGTTGGAGTTTACAGCTCCCTGCCCCTCATGACCATGTATGATATGTGGGAGTTTACAGCTGTCTGCCCCTCATGACCATGTATGATATGTGGGAGTTTACAGCTCCCTGCCCCTCATGACTATGTGATATGTGGGAGTTTACAGCTCCCTGCCCCTCATGACTATGTATGATATGTGGGAGTTTACAGCTCCTTGCCCCTCATGACTAGGTATGATATGTGGGAGTTTACAGCTCTCTGCCCCTCATGACTATGTATGATATGTGGGAGTTTACAGCTCCCTGCCCCTCATGACTATGTATGATATGTGGGAGTTTTACAGCTCTCTGCCCCTCATGACTAGGTATGATATGTGGGAGTTTACAGCTCTCTGCCCCTCATGACTATGTATGATATGTGGGAGTTTACAGCTCCTTGCCCCTCATGACTATGTATGATATGTGGGAGTTTACAGCTCCTGCTCCTCATGACCATGTATGATATGTGGGAGTTTACAGCTCCCTGCCCCTCATGACTATGTATGATATGTGGGAGTTTACACCTCTCTGGCCCTCATGACTATGTATGATATGTGGGAGTTTACAGCTCCCTGCCCCTCATGACTATGTATGATATGTGGGAGTTTACAGCTCCCTGCCCCTCATGACCATGTATGATATGTGGGAGTTTACAGCTCCCTGCCCCTCATGACTGTATGATATGTGGGAGTTTACATCTCCCTGCCCCTCATGACTATGTGACATGTGGGAGTTTACAGCTCCCTGCCCCTCATGACCATGTATGATATGTGGGAGTTTACAGCTCTCTGCCCCTCATGACTATGTATGATATGTGGGAGTTTACAGCTCCCTGCCCCTCGTGACCATGTATGATATGTGGGAGTTTACAGCTCCCTGCCCCTCATGACTGTGTATGATATGTGGGAGTTTACAGCTCTCTGCCCCTCATGACTAGGTATATGTGGGAGTTTACAGCTCCCTGCCCCTCATGACTATGTAATATGTGGGAGTTTACAGCTCCCTGCCCCTCATGACTATGTGTGATATGTGGGTATTCCCACCTCTCTTCGTATGACCATGTATAGCTCCACAGCGTAATGTGTTTTGGATGAACTAGGGACATTGAAAGAAAATTAAGAGATAAACAGGGAGGGGAAAAGTCAATTTTTATATCTTTTTATTTTCCTTTTCTTTTCAGGTGGGTGACGGTGTTGAGGGAGGCGTCGTTGGCATGACTGCTCATCACCAAAGGCTTCTCCCAGTCTGCTGCTCTTGTGTTTGTGTCTTAACACTGCTGAAAGAGTTCTGTCAAGACATATTAAGAGAGTATACACTTCTGTCGAAAAGTGTGTTCAGAGGAGAGTAGACGGAGAGTGAGAATTAAAGGTTCTGTGTGCATTGAATGCATGTTAATGATGTAAGTGTGGCTTCATTATGTTTGATATTAGTTCACAAACTGTTTAAGCATTTACTCATCATGCCTGTGTGCCTGTATCGCTTGCCTTTCATGCCTTTGTTGTAAAGTGTGCACCCAATTCATGATTGTGTTTATTTATTGGAGAATGTACTTAAAATGTTATGGCTGGGCAAAACTGAATGAAAAGATTGGGCTACAACCATGCTGTAACCAGAAATCACATCATATTGTAATATATTGGTGGTAAAGGAACTCCGTTTCTAAACATTATAATGTTTTTATATGTGTAGGCAATGAGGCTGTAACAATTGAATCCAGGATAATCTTGGAGAGTATTTTTGCAGCTGAGTTTAAAACTTTTTTGCAGCTGAGTTTAAAACTTATCGTTATTATGCTGCTGACTTTTGGAAGCTGTTGGTACATAAATAGCTGATAAAGTATTGTTACGTCACAGAGTTTTCGGTCACAGTAAATGCTTTATCCTTTTACATGTTAAATACATGAAGGCACAATACAGAAAGTTACTGATCTTGTTGAAGATGTAAAAACAAATTTTTATTCGGAAGTGGTTTCTTCTACCACAACTTGTAAAGCTGTTTCCTAACAGGAACAGCCTACTGTGCAAACCCCAAACTCTGTTCCTCCCTTCAACTTATGATGCCAAGGAACTTCCAAACTTGTTCATGATTTCTCAAGGAACAGGATCTTTTCCCTCGGCAGGAGTGTTATCCATGTGGGACAAAAGAACGATACTGGTCGGATGGATCTTCTGGTTCTGTCTTTTCTGCCATCTCCCCAGTTTTAGAAGAGGACATGAAAAAGGTCATTCTCCAGAGTGCTCCTAAGACCTGTGAGCTTGACCCAATTCCAACCAAACTTCTTTTCCAAAACCTCGATTCTCTTCTCCCTGCTATGACCAACATTCTGAAGAAATCTGTCATATCATGCCTAGTTCCTTCTGATTTGAAAACTGCTGTTGTTAAACCCTACTCAAAAAAAAAAAAAAAAAAAAAAAAAAAGTCACTTGATCTGAACGAATTGAAAAAACCTGCCCTTCCTGTCAAAAATCCTGGAAATAACTTAATCTCCGCCAGCTTACCTCACACTTGTTTGCTCACAGTTGACTCAGTGCTTACCGGCCTGCATGCAGGTCAGGCCACAGCACCGAAACTGTCCTCCTCTGCATTCTCAGTGATATTCTTACTTCATCAGACAAAGATAAAGTATCTGTTCTTTTGCTGTTGGAATTGTCTCCTACAATAGATCATGAAATTCTTCTCTCTCATCTTCAGCATGTATATTTGGTATTCAAGATGCTGTCCTGCATTGGTTTCAATCGTACTCCTCTGAATGGAAACAATATGTAGCAGATGAAGATCAAAAGTCTGCAGAAACTCTTTTCAAGTTTGGTGTGCCCCAGGGCTCTGTGCTGGATCCTGTGCTATTCATCATGTACACAACTCATCTCATTAGTGTTACTGAGAAATTTTCAAGAAATGTTTTTAGATGATACACCACTCATCACTCTGAATCACCCGAAAACTACAAAGAACTAGCTGAATGACTTCAAAAATGCCTAAAGGAAGTCAGAACAGAACAAACTGAAACAGTGATGATAAGACAGAGGCTATTAGATTCTCTGACATCGCTTTCACCTGCATTGTTCCATCTCTTCCATCAACCATTTCACCACATAACATCAACATTGAATTTCCTCATACAGTTGGAAATCTCAGTGTCTGTTAGATGATGATCTGACATTGATGCAACACGTTATGAAAACATGTAAAACAGCGTGCATTGAAATCAGACGCATCGCTTCCCTTTGCTTCTGTCTCATGGTTGATGCAGCCAAAAAGTGAGTAAACTCTTCCATTCTGTCCAGATTGGACTGTTGTAATTTGCTGCTTGCCAATCTTCCATTCACAAACCTCTCCGACAGGACCAGAATGCTGCTGCCAGGGTCACTTAAATATCTTGTAAAATCATGAATGGCAAGCCACTTCTTAAAGAATGTCACTGGCTTCCAGTGGAACAGAGAATGCTGTCTGTTTTCAGATCAATTCTGGAAAAGCTGCTCTGTATTTATCTGAGCTACTTAAAACCTACACTCCATCCAGAACTCGCTCATCTGCAGAGAATGAAATATTTTGCAAATCCCTTATGCTTGAAAAAAAAAAACAACGTGGTTGACACACTCTTTGTGCCTTAGCCATCCAGTTCTGAAATCCACTGCCTTTTTAAAAATTTTTTTATCCGCCATTGCTCTTTTTTCCTAGCCTTCAAAAGAACTTGAAAACCCGCCTTTTGAAACAAGCATTTAGGTAGCTCCCAGTTGATTCTCTGTTTCTGCCTTTTGTATACATCTTTGTATGCACACAGGCTTGTGTCAGTTTGGGAGTGTGTGTGTGTGTGCATGTGTGTGTGTGTGTGTGTGCGTGTGTGTGTTTGCATGGGTGTGTATGAGAGAGTTTGAGAAAGACAAAGTGTTGTGTGTGTTTGTGTGTGTGCCTGTTCGTATGTGTGTGTTTGCATGTGTGTGTCTATGTGTAAGCGAGCATGCATGGAAATGTGCCTTGCAAGTGTTGTGATAATACACAAGACTGACTGACTTTGGAAGTCCATGCATTTCTATATATTTTTAATGTGGTAAATGGTGGAAATATGTTGCATGGCCTTAAACTTATTGTCAGCTGTAAAGTCAATTATGTAATTTGCCTGTACTACTGATCATCCTTTTTTTTTACATTTTTGTATGTATTGTAAAGCATTGTGGGTTTTGGAAAGCACTATATAAATGTCCATCATCATCACCATTATTATTATTAAAGACTCCTTTCTGTTAGGAACCTTTTTTCTGGAACAGTTTTGCTCTTAGCCTCTGTCAATTTTCCCCTCGGCAAAAAAAAAAGAAAGAAAACAAAGAAAGAAGAAACTGTCTCTCTGGAGGCGGGAGAAGCAGGTACAGAGTTGTTTGCATCTTCTGCTGTATTATTCTGATATTGTGTTCTTGAAAGCTGCAGCTACTCGCTTGAGGTGTTCCTTGCCTGGAGAATCACAGACTCTGAGACACTTTGAACATAAGCAGCTGGTGCTCAGGTGGCATGTGATAACCAGAAAATATAGAGAAACAGAAAAAAGACAAGGAAAAGGATTGCAAATGGAAGAGTATATCCCTTTTAAGTGAAAATGAGTTACAAGGCTTTTTATGGTCCTAGATGATATGTTAAAAAAAAAAAAAAGAAAAAGAAAGAGAGAGAGAAAAGAAATGTGATTGCAGAAAGTGCCTCAAAAAATTACTTCTGAAGTTCTGAAACAGGGTTGTTTTTTTTGTTTTGTTTTGTTTTTTTCAAATTTTGCAATTGCTGTACCTCACTGTGGAGAGGTAGAGGAATAGTGTTTGTTTGGGGGTTTTTTGTTTGCTTTTGTAGAGAGGGACAGCAGTAGGATGAGATATAGATTGTTTGTTTTATTTGTTATTGATACAGCTTGAAACGTGCTGTCACCTGTGATGTTTTACAGCAGATGACATTTTATCTATGTTATATCCATTTCAGATGTTCTCATTGTTATAGGTCTAATATTGTAGGTTTTGAGAATAACATTTCATTGTTTTCACATAATTCTGCTGTTTTATATTGTGGAAAAATGTACTGTTTTCAGTTCAAGCTACTGAGCAGAAGTGCCATAAGTGATAAGTCTTGATTCTGTGTATGGCCAAATGTGTTTATATCTCCTCTCTTATACTGTTCTATATTTGGTAAAACATATTTGTGTGCATAATTGCCAAAAAACACTTCATTATGTTCTGATCCTAAGAATTGAACTTGTTATATAGCTTTCGCTCTTAAAAATCATTGAAGACATTTTCTGAGTATATTGAGCAATATTGCTGAAATATTTAGAATGTATGTTGGCAAAGGTCATAAAGTCGTGTGAAACAGTTTTGGGTATATTTACATATATTGTTATTGTCACAAAGTAGAAAGTTTTTCATATAGGGTTGTCAGGTATGATTGTTGCTTTAAACACTGATAAATGATGATAAATCCCCAGGTAAACCCCAGAGTGACATCTTGCAGGGGATGGCAGGAAGGGTCTCTGTATTTTGCCAAGTCGCTTTCCAGTCACTCACATTATTTCTGAGAAAATGAACGTGGGTAGGTGGGTGCTGTCACACATACACACGTGCATGCGCGCGCGCGCACACACACACACACACACACTCGCACAGACACACACATACATGCGCACACTCACAATACGCATGCATGCACGCACTTGGGTCATTAGACGTATATTCTTTTACACGTTTTTTGTTTTTTGCGTGTACAGGCACTTCATGCCAATTTTCCCTAACTACACCCTGCCAATAATTTTATGATTCAGGTGTAAGCCAAGTGAGTGTATGTAATTTCTATGATTTAGTCCTGTGTATTTTTATTCATATCTGGGTAAACTTTAAAAGTGATATCTTTCTGGCAGTTGCAGATGCTAGAGGAACTAAAGTTGGCAAAATAATGGATGTAGACAAAAATATATTGCACAGGTAACCACGATATGAAATTGTTACTTTCGGGCAGTGTAGTGTGTGTAGGTTTGGCATTGGTCAGTAGTCATTGATGTATAGTTTTGTGTGCCAAGATCAAACTGATCTCAAGCCGATGTTGTTTTATTCTTAGATGTAAGATCAGAATTGTTTTGCAAATGCTTTCTTTCTTCCAGGTGGCAGAGTTTAGTATAATTGTAGGCCTGTTGAACCCTTTACTCAAACTTCCTCTCAGATGAATTCTCAGAGAATTCGCCCAAGGCTCTGATGTCATTTCCATAACTGATTTGTGACATACCACCAAGAAAAAGCGCGCCTAAAATGAAGATTGTTCAAATTGATAACCTTCTTCAAAGTGTGTGTTCAAGTTAAGGACCCTCTTTGATGATTTTGTTGTAATTAGTGACTTTCTTCAAAGTATTAGCTGTTTTCTCCGAAATCATAGTCCAGTGAAAAGCATACCGACAGAAACAATTTGAAACTAGACTTTGCCAAATTCTTCCCTGTCTGTATGTTTTTCTGTTGGTATTGGATGCTATTTCAGGTGAAATGAGTGCGATTGCTCTCATCTGTTTCACTTCATCCACCTGTTTTCTTCTGTTTTCATTTCCTCATAGGTTATAACAATGTTACCATATTTCTTGGAAACGTTATGTCTAGATAGTAGGATGGACGGTCAAAGTAGTTTTAAAATGCACGTTAATCAGTATGGTCATACATGTTCTACTCATAAATCTGTTTTGAAAGTGACCTCTAGAATTTTTCATGAAACCAGATCAGATGACCACACTGAAACTCGGAATGGATGAATCTTCAATGAATGCAATCAGGAAAGCTTTGAACAAAATGGAGATTCTGTTTGTCATATAGCAAGAAATTGGTAGTGATCAGTATGAACATAGGCTGTTAGATATTGGGATTGGAAGGAACATCCTACTCCTTTGTAGATGTCAGGAGTCTGTTCTGTTGCATGAACAGACAGTGGAAACAGAGATAGATGCACACCATTGTAGAATCATTACTGTAAAGTTTTCAACCTAATTTTTTCACACATGAAATGCAAATAATTTGCTGTGGCAAATTGATAGGCCTGTAGAGAAACAAGATCATGGACCATGGGTATGATTCTGCTCAGGTAGAATAATTTCAATCATCATGTTATGTTTCCCCTTTATGGATAACATGGGGTCTTGGTATGTTGTTCATGGCGAACGATACCTAAAAGAATACCAGTTTTGGAGGACGGTGATAAAGTGCAGGCATTTGAACTGGAGTCTTTCCTGTTGAGATAACTTGCCAAATGCCAAAACAATCAACCCCTCCACCCTGGAGGCTTTGCCCCAGTATTGCTTTCCATTATATCACAGGTCTCTCTCTCTCTATCACTCTCTCTCTCTCTCTGTTTCTCGTTCTCTCTCTCTCTGTCTGTATTTCTGTCTTTCTTCATTCATTTTTATTGAAGTTGAGTAAGTTTTTAACATGACCCAAATACATGTATTGGAGTCATTTCTCCCCTCTTACCAGTGCAATGTAAAATTATGTACATAGAGAGTGAGAGTTCTAAACCTCACTGAAAGATGGAAATGCTTCTTGCTGCTTCCTTAAGCATTCACTTAATCCTCTTTTGGTTTGCCTGAGAGGAAGAAAGACATGAGTGTATTGTTTTTGAGGAAGAAAGACATGAGTGTTTGTTTTTGAGGAAGAAAGACATGAGTGTATTGTTTTTGAGGAAGAAAGACATGAATGTATTGTTTTTGATGAGAAGACATGAATGTATTGTTCGTGGTGATCCAATTTGTTTTAGAAGAGAAAAAAAAAGACACTGGTGCCATTGTACAACTTACATGTCTTGTTTCATATAGAATAGAAAATCTTTCAAGGGATCACCACTGTATTTATTGCAGCATCCATTACAGCTTTCTTTGCAGTAAGCATACCGCCTTGATGTCAGTTTGTAAGTTCTGTCAATGAGAACACACAGATGCTTGTGTCACTGTACTGTAATGTGCACTGCCTATTTCAGGCAACTTGTCTTTTGTTTTTGTTGCTGTTTTTTGTTGTCATGGCTCACACACACACACACACAAACACACAAACACAACACACGCATACACACTCTCTCTCTCTCCACACACACACACACACACACACACACACACAAACACACACACACGCATACACTCTCTCTCTCTCTCTCTCTCCACACACACACACACACACACACACAACACAAAACACACACACACGCATACACTCCCTCTCTCTCTCTCTCTCTCACACACACACACACACACACAAACACACACACACGCATACACTCTCTCTCTCTCTCTCTCTCTCTCCACACAACACACACACACACACACACACGTCATAAGTCAAATAAGGTTGAGCATTACGATTTCCATGATAACAAACGTGTAAAAATTGTACAAATCTTGTGAGAAACAAGTGTTACAAATCATACCTTCGTTTATTCCCCTTCCCCACACCACATACATGCATGTTTTTGCCTGTGTTCTGACTGCGTGCTCATCTCTGGTCATTGTCTCTCTGCCAACAATGAAGATGCTGTGCCTTGCATTGTTCTATGCGCATTGTTAACCACTGAAGGGGTGGGGGCAGAAATCCAACCAGTTTGATCACCTCAAGATGTTCTAGTCACTGTTGGTTGGAAGAAGACTTCAGTGTTACCAGCTGCCTGGAAAGAATGTGATGGGGACAGTGATTTTTTTTAATGCCAGTCTTTTAAAGTTCTCACACTTGTATTTCAGATCTTGCACTTGAATCTGAGAAAGTGTTTCTGTGATGTGCGTTTTTTTTTTTTTTGTCGCTGCTGCTGTTACCAATATCATTTTTTATGTGTCAGTGTCTGAATTTCAGCAGTCATGTTTTAATGGTCAAGCACTGCTTAATGTGTAGACTTTCATATTAGTTGTTACGCAGTAAGTTGGGAAAGCACTGCTTGTTCTTTTGGTTTTGTCTTGCTTTTCTTTTTCACAGAGTTAATATCTCTGGCCATAAAGTCCTCTGTGTGTGTGTGTGTGTGTGGGAGGGAGAGGAGAGAGAGAGAGTGTGTGTGTGTGTGTGGTGTGAGGGAGAGAGAGAAAGTGTGTGTGTGTGTGCGCGCACTTAAGGTTTCATTCAACTGTTATTACCGATGATAAGTGACAAAATGGAGATTTCATGTGCCTTGTTTTGCAGCAGTTCATAGGTGCCTTTACAATAGTGATAGTGAAGGATTTCATGTGTGCAGATGTGTGTGTGTGTGTGTGTGTGTGTAGGGTTGCGTTCAACTGTTATTTCTGATGACAAGTGAGAAGATGGAGATTTCATGTGCCTTGTTTTTAAGCAGTTCATAGACCTGTGTCTTTATGATAGTGATATGGAAGGATTTCATGGATGAATTGTTTTCTTTCTATTTTTCAGACCATTTTGCCTACATCTGATCCATTTTCCTATCTGTGTTGTCTGCATGAAGGCATGCGTCGGTGTGTTCTTTTTTCTTTTTTTTTCTTACCCACAGCTGTTTTGATGTTTGCAGTTTGGTACATGAACACATGCATGCAGAGGGCAAGATAAAGTCCCCTGCAAGACTCTATGGAGAACATTTTCACAACTCCAGAAAAACTGTTTGTATCCATTATCTGATAAAGTGTGAGATTCTTGTTTGTCTGTGTGTTGGAAAAACAAAACATACCACAGCATACCCCCCCCCCCACCCCCACCTCCCTCTCCCATCTCTGTCTCCTCTCCTGCTCTCTTTTTTCATAGGAGACCAGTGAAGTTGATCTTGGCTGACCAGGCTATTCTTGTAACTTGACACTCTAATCTTACTCTGGGTCACTGTAACCCATTTGAGGTCACCTGGCACCTAACCTTATCACTTTGACCAGGTAGGGCACTTGATGTTTCATCTTTCCATGGGTCATTTCATTCTTTGGATTGCCATATCCCTTGGGGGTCACCGACATTTGACTTGGCTCTGGGTCACCCATAACTGATTTTTTTATCACCATGACCTTTCTCGCATTACCTGACCTGTGACCTGGATGTGAATCATGCTGATCTATTCTGCATGACTTGACATTTAACCTTGTCCAAGGTCACTGTGACCCAGGATCATAAACATTTTAAATTTAGAAAGAGAGGGTGTTAGTTACCGCCAATGACATTGACAAACAAAGCACATGACAAGACAGTTTTCTTTGTTTGTCAATGTCATTGGCGGTAACTAACACCCTCTCTTTCTAAATTTTGCTTCGTTCTCCGCCGTCAGTCACTCCATTTTGAAACATAAACGTTTAGATTTGACCTTGCTCTTGATCATCCCGACTCATTCCATGTAGAATCCTTTACATGCTACACTTTCTTTGGGTGGTCATAACCCTTTCGAGTTAGTGACAGTGAACTTTCTTCTTGTCCATCCAGAACAGTTGTAGATCACTGTCTCAGGAAAAAATAAAAGGTGTCCCAAAGCGAAAGAAAACAGGTTATTTCTTAAAGTTTAACTCCTCCGCTCTTGAGAGGAGTCACAAATGGATCAACGTCCAGCTCCCAGCTGATCAAAAAATCTCTGTGAGAGAATTTATGACGCCATAGAAAGAGAGTACTTAACAAGAGCTTGGGCTGTGGAGAAGTTGTGCAAGTGCTTGTGGGGGACATCCCTTTGTCCTCCAAACAGATCACAACCCCTAGTGTACTTATAGCCAAGTGATTTTGAGAATGCCGGCCTGACTGGTTGGGCTTTGCCACAGCAATTTTGTGTACAGCCTATGTCTGGACCTCTTAACCAACTTGCTGGCACCCTTTCTCGCTCTCAGGTTGAGCAAAAGATCCCTTGACGTGTCCCCTGATATACTGATCTTGTGTGGATGCGTGTTTGAAATTTTGGTGTGTGTGTACAAAAGTCTGTCTGTTCTTGAAAGCGTTTAATATCAACCCTACCACATGGAACAAACTGCTATGGATCAAGCTAAATGGCGCTACTCTATCCACAAAGGCGCCAGTTTATGTGAAGAAAGGGCAGCTGCAGTGCAACAAAAGAGACAGGCAAGGAAAGCCTGTGCCAGCAAGCAAGAGCAGGTCTCCCACATTGCCTGCCCCAGCTGTCACCGCACATTCCGTGCACGCATTGGCTTGATCAGCCACCTGCGTATCCACAAATCATCTCACCGCTCCTCATCCCCATGGACTCGACAGAAGAACAACATGTGTGTGTGACATTTTTGTGTGTGTACATCAAGTTTCTGTCTTTTTTTTTTTGTAAACATGCACAGAAACCTATCTTCAGGAGGGGGGAGGGTGTACTTCTGAGCATTGGTTGCCTGCATGTTTTGACCTTGTATTATTTTTGCAAAGTTCCTACGTTTACTTGTACCTATCAGGCTGTGACCTTATTTGACCTGTGAGAGAGGTTCGTTGGAAAGGGAGAGGAAGGGAGGGGGGTGGAGGGGGGGGGCTGCTTGGAGACAGAATGCAAAATGGATGGGCCATTGCTCATGATCCTATTTACACAAAACAGCATGGGCATCAAATTGGACTACAAAAGCATCAGTTTTGTCACTTGTCTCTGTACAAGGGGAAGACAAGGAAGGTTTCTGGGGCCCATGGTTTGAGAGGAGGAAAGGCAAGATGAGTAGGAGGGGCCTGGTTTGATTCATGTTCTTCTCTCAGCCTTTGTTGTTCACCTGCACGCTGTGTCTTCTGTTCTTTCTCAAGTGTGATCTTCATGTCTGATTCTGCTTTTCAGCCGCTGATCTTCCTGCTAATTTTGCTCGAGGCTGCCTTTTCAGCTTCTACTTTCATTGGTCTTTCTCTCAGTCTCTGCTTTCTGTCTGGTGGTGCATCATCTGTACAAGTTTGGATCGCCACAGAGTTGTAAATCCCAAGCTTTTTCACCTGTGACAGCCAAGCGTCAAATTTTTTTTTCCTCTGTGATGTCCATTGTGGACTCACAAAAAAAAAAAAAAAAAAATCAACTGAAAAAAGGGAAAAGTGAAAAAGGTCACAAGGAATATTACAACCATGCCCAACAATCAAATCAAAGGCACCAAGTGTCAAAACAAACACAGTGTGTTTCGACCTGTTTGGTCTTCTTCAGGCAAGACAGATAACATTTCAGACAATGAAAATGGAGGACAGACAGACAGTCAGTTATCTCTTCAAACTGCGTACAAAAAGGGGAGACGAATGGAAACAAGGCTGAAGGGGGAGGCAATATGGGGCACTAGTGGTAGTATAATCATAGAAATAATAATGATAGCAATAATGATAATTGTAATTGTAGGAATGATGAAAATAATAATACTAACAGAAGAGGAGGATACTTACAAAAATATGGTTGTAGTAGTAATGATGATGATGATGAAAAGAAAGAAGAGAGGAAGGAGGAGGAGGAGGAGGAGATGAGGCATAAGAAGAAGAAAGGAAAGAAGCAGGATACAGATCATGGTGAAGATGTTAAGGTGGAATCAAAGACATACACCAATGGTCATGGTGATAATCATAATCATGAAAATAATAAGCATGTCGATACATCAGTATATTTCCTAGATTTTACCTTACTATCCTTGTTTCCAATGTCATTATCATTTTTATGATTATTATCATAACCACTGGTATGCTTCATAGATTCGGTCGTACTATCTCTCCCAATATCTAGATCCTCCTCCTTCTTCTTCCGTTTTTCCTTCCTCTGCCTTACCTCCTCCTCCTTTTTCCTCTTCTTCTTTCTTTCTTATGATCATCAGTATTATTGTTACCACTATCATCATCATTATCATTTACAACTATTGTTGTAATAATCGTGTGATTGTGATTAACCTTTAATTCCTCTCCTCCTCTTCTTCTGTTAGTACCATTATTGTTATTACTACAATTACTATTGTCATTATTGTTACTATCATTATATGATTGTTATTACTACAATTACTATTGTCATTATTGTTACTATCATTATATGATTGTACTACCGTTAAAAGTAGTAGTAGTATTTTCTTTATTGTCGTTATTTTGTCATTATTGTTATTATCATTATATGATTGTACTACCATTAAAAGTAGCAGTAAAAGTATTTTCTTTATTGTCATTGTTGTTATTTTGTCATTATTGTTATTATCATTATATGATTACACTACCATTAAAAGTAGTAGTAGTATTTTCTTTATTGTTGTTGTTATTTAACCCATTTTTCCACTCCTTCAGCCTCATTTCTATTCTGTAGCTTTTTGCACCCAGAGGTAAAGTGATGGTCTGTTTGTCCTTCGGTATGGTCTTAAAGGTTATACGTCTTGCGTGAAAAAGACCAAACAGGTTGAACCATGTTATGTTTGTCTTGCAATTTGTTCATTCTTTCATATGGCAGCACAGTAATTTTTTATCTTATCTATCTTGTCTTTTTTTTTTTCTTAAGTTTCATTTGCTAAGTAATATATAAATCATACAAGTGTGTGCACCTGTCTTCATTAAATATGCGTGTGTATTTAGATGTGAGCTGTATGCATGAGTGTATTCATGTTTTTGTGTGTATTTATACATTTAAGGATGAAAAAAATATCCATGGGTGCTCATCTGTATTTTTGTATGATTTTGTATAGCGCTTTCAGCTGATATATATATTGGGATGTTGCACCCAACAAATGCTATTTATTATAATTAATTGCAAGTATTCTCACAATGAAAAGAATGGACAGTCCTGACCAGTGTTTAGCATTTATTTATCTTTTAGTAATGTTCTTCACATCCCCCCCCTCCCCCCCCCCCCCACCCCACCCCTACACACACAAACGCCCAGTGATAGTAGCAACTTTGAACTTTGTTTATGGAAATGTTTTTTAATCAGTAAATAGTTAAAAAAAAGAAAACACACACACACAACAACATTCAATTAAAACAGATGAAAGAAAGTTGATTCAAAACCAGGGGAACATGATTGGTCAAAGCCTTATGAGAGCCCAACAATACAGGAACAGGAGCATTAATCTGAACTGCCTCATTAATGATGGATCTACAAGATCCATGAAATATGAGTAGGGGCATGCCAAAGCCTGTTCCACAGGCATGGGTCTTTGAGATCTATGAAAATACATATCAATAAAGACATTAACAAGGCATGTTAAGGATAAATGTTTAGGGTCTCTTGTCCTTGGCGCCTAAGACCATTTCACTACGTCTAGATTTTAAGATACTTACTTTGAATACTTACTATGAAAAGCAACAATCCTTCACCTTACTACAGTCCGACAGTGTAGAAAACAAGATCCTGCCGAGTATTTGCGTAGTTCTTAACAAACAAGTGTGTAAATAGGTGGTTTTAAGTTGTTCTCACTCTTGTATACTGTGCACAAATTGCAAGTTTGTTCACTCCAATGTACCTTGCACTGTAAAGGTTTCAAGAGCTACACTTGCAAACCATGATATTCTGTTGGTCATGTAACGCGTATCTTGGTCCACATCCCTTGTCTGTTCCAATTTTACTTCATAGCGCACACCACTTTCTCACCAGTACTGTATGCTTATATCCAAGTTTAGAGTTTATTGAATGTGTATTATGTATGTTTCTGTGTATGTTTATATACGTACTGTATGTATGTATAGTTACAACAATAATGTATGTTCAGGAATTTGTGTTGGGGAGGGGGTGGGAACGAGGATATGTATATTCACTGCTCGACTCAAAGGATCCATATTTTCCAGAAAATCTGTGGAGAAAGTGCATTCTTTGTTCAAACAGCTCAGTGTTCACTTTGTTACAATCTTTCCCAGTAGCTGTGAGGATGAATGGAGTATATGCTGTATGGCAGCTGACAAAACCGGTAGCTGAAGAAATGGACCATGTTCAGAAATGTGCAGGGGAGGTAATCTGCGTTAAAGTTTGCATCAAGTAAAGTGACCTTACCGTTTTCTTGGCACCAGTGTCACTGGTGAGCAGCGGCAAAGCAGTTTTGGCTTGTCAGTCAGAAAGAGAAAATGCCTAAACAAAGGTGTGAAATGGTTCATACATAAACCAGACAGTCGATATCCTGATGGTTATCCTGGCATGCGCTTCACATCAGACATTTGACACTGGATCTATTGCTTTTGAAAATGGACAGACGTTTCATCTTTCCCAGGTTTGGGGGTTTTGTGGTGTTTGGGGTTGGGTTTTTTTTGTTTTTTTTTTGTTCTAACATCTGTTTTGCCCCACCAGTCAGCTTGTCAGTTCAATCAGGGAGAGAAAATGCCAAAACACAGGTGCGAAACGGTGTGCTTGTACTGCAGATATTGCGCGACAAACACCTTGACTTCACTGTGTTACAAACAATTCAACTTCAGTGGTTATATCAATTAGTTCTGATCTACAAGTATTGGGTTTGGTCTAATGTTTGTTTACCAAATGATGCATGTACAATTTTGCAATGATCTTGACCCATAAGCTAAGAAAAGGTAACTATTTGCAATGTTAAGACAGGCATTATCTTCCCCTGATCTTATTTTTTTTAGGTATCAGGCCTGTTCTGCTGCTGTTGATCGAAACGTTTGATATGTATTGGAGATGGAGTTTTAAACTCACTGTGCTGTGGTTTTTGAACTGTAAGCTTTTATTATTTAAATACAGATAAGCAGTATGCTCATTGCTGGTGTTTTTGTTTGTTTAATTTTCTGCTGTGTTTTTTATATTTACTTCCTTTTGATAAATGACATAATAAATCACCAGAGTAGTCACAAATTTATGGCTCACCGAGTTTTATTTACATTTCTTAAAGTGAAAAACTGTCATGAAACGAGTGAATGTGGATGTTATTCACTTGGTAGATAGTCACATTCGTGATTTCCTGTGGAAAAAAGACTGCAATGTTTTCAGAGAGTGAAATGCTAAAACCTTTCCTGGCCTGTTCTAAACATAGACCTTGATGCCTGTATGATGAACGCAAGCCAAATGAAACGTTGTCAGCGCCGTCCCTACGTTTGTGTTCTCTCCATTTGGCCAAGATTCAAGAATGGCATCCCCTGTCGGAGCGTTGCGCGGAAGAAACAACAGAAACTGGAGGTTCCAACACTGGAAAAATAGACGGAGATGTAAATGAAATAGCAAGTGAGACAATTCCAACACCGATTTGAATTGGAGATCAGTGAAAGAGGATACAGGGGTGTGTACGTCATGTTTGTTTGGCTACTTTGAATTAAGGTGGACTTTTATTACCTGGGATGGGTAATGTTAGTGTCCGTGTCTCCTTTTGGTGCCCAACCCCTTTCCTGCAACTGTGCCTACCCATGCTAAATCCATCATGAAAGAGAGAAACATGCATTTGTGTCAACACTAGACCAGCATTGAAAATAAAAGGCAACAAGGAAATATGTCAGTGATGAGTATTCCATTTGTTATTTTCTTCCCGATACTCTGTGCTGAAATTAATCAAATGTGAATAATCAGGTCTGAAGTTTTCAATTTGTACATGCTTGCATTGGGGTTTTTGTTTCTTTTCATTACTTTTAATAACTCTGTAGTTCACATACTGAAGTATTAGGATATGTAATCATAGCAAGTGTACAATGTAGATGTGGACAAACGTGGTCCTAAGGGAATGAAAGGAAAGTACTTCATGACATGACAGAAAGTGGAACAGTTTGTGGGAACATAGGAAATGGATGCATCCAGTATGACAGAAAGTGGAACAGTGTGTGGGAACATAGGAAATGGATGCATCCAGTATGACAGAAAGTGGAACAGTTTGTGGGAACATAGGAAATGGATGCATCCAGTATGACAGAAAGTGGAACAGTTTGTGGGAACATAGGAAATGGATGCATCCAGTATGACAGAAAGTGGAACAGTTTGTGGGAACATAGGAAATGGATGCATCCAGTATGACAGAAAGTGGAACAGTGTGTGGGAACATAGGAAATGGATGCATCCAGTATGACAGAAAGTGGAACAGTTTGTGGGAACATAGGAAATGGATGCATCCAGTATGACAGAAAGTGGAACAGTCTGTGGGAACATAGGAAATGGATGCATCCAGTATGACAGAAAGTGGAACAGTTTGTGGGAACATAGGAAATGGATGCATCCAGTATGACAGAAAGTGGAACAGTTTGTGGGAACATAGGAAATGGATGCATCCAGTATGACAGAAAGTGGAACAGTTTGTGGGAACATAGGAAATGGATGCATCCAGTATGACAGAAAGTGGAACAGTTTGTGGGAACATAGGAAATGGATGCATCCAGTATGACAGAAAGTGGAACAGTGTGTGGGAACATAGGAAATGGATGCATCCAGTATGACAGAAAGTGGAACAGTCTGTGGGAACATAGGAAATGGATGCATCCAGTATGACAGAAAGTGGAACAGTCTGTGGGAACATAGGAAATGGATGCATCCAGTATGACAGAAAGTGGAACAGTCTGTGGGAACATAGGAAATGGATGCATCCAGTATGACAGAAAGTGGATCAGTTTGTCGGAACAGAGGAAATGGATGCATCCAGTATGACAGAAAGTGGAACAGTTTGTGGGAACAGAGGAAATGGATGCATCCAGTAGTAAATGTCATTCTATGTGGTTCTATTCAAGTTTGATAATGATGACATTGGGAACTTGTGGACACAAGAGAAAGGTCACTGGCAGCAACTTGCCCTTAGGCATCAGCAAAGTAGACTACAGACTGCCTGTCACCCCGGTTCTCCACTCACCGCAGCTCTCCACTCGCACGTACACACACTCAAGCACACACTGTGGCAAGGCCAGAAGGAATAAGTTAAGGGTCAGTAAAATGTGTAGTCCTGAGATGAAGGAAGTAGGAGAGTTAGAACTGCTGAGTGAGACAGGAAGTTCATTCCAGTTAGAAGGTGCTGGAAAAGGGAAAGAACACTCTCTGAAGCTCTTGGTGTGAAAACCTGGGTGTGAAGGCAATGAGTATTAGCAGAGAAGAACAAGGGCCGAGCAAGAGTGTAGGACTGAAGACAATTGAAAATATCAGAAGCTTTACTGTTCAGAGATGAAGCTGAGCTGAGGCAGTTTATCATCAGTTAGTTTTTGAACAGGATACTTGTGAAGAGATACGAAAGAACACAACATGAATGGATTTTGAATATCTGAAAATTAGTGTGGCAGCATGACTGTCTGTAACTCACGTTTTCAATCAACAACAAAAAGAGAGTTACAGTGAGCCAGACATGAAAAAATCAAACTAGTCCTTTGAAGGAAAATGCCAAAGAGAAATTACACAGCAGAATTCCACAGAAACAGGCCTGACCAGCACTTTGGTCAAGGCTGATATCATGGGGGACAAGACGAGTCGCTCTTTTGTCAACAGTCCACTTCGCTCCCTCTTTTCTGCATTTGGTCCATTTCTCCGAGCTCAGACCTTTGATAACTATTTGACAGTAAATGTTTCTGTCGTTTCCCCTTACTCTGCTAGTCCCACTTTAATGAAAATCATATTTTCACAAGCCATTTGGGCAGACACAGTAGAATGGACAGTCTGTACATTTTCAGCACCGTAGCCAGATCATGACAAAAGCAGATAGGCTACAAATTTCAACAAGAGGAGTTGCAAAGATCTCTGAGAACAAGTCCAAGGAAATGGGTCACAAGGACAGTGAAAGAAAAGACAAAGAAAAGGGCAAAGTCACAGACAGTCCAGACACAGGGAATTACTAAGACAGCGTTTCCAGAAGGCATGGAAAGAGTTTGCAATGAAAGGCTCCACAGAATCCCCATCTGGTATGCTAGTACTGTTGTCTGATGCAGGCCTACAAATGCCAGACATTGTGACCATCTCCATGATCTTCAGGGTCTGTGTTTAAGTGCTTGTATATAAGTGAACCAATACCACTTTGGTGTTTACGTTGTCAGTTTTTTTTGTTGTAATTTTTTGGTTTTATGCAAGCAGATTTTGAACTATGCTCAGGCTCCTCAGCACAAATGCACATACATGCAGAGTAGGAATAAATGAATAATGCCTGTTCACATAACATGCCGCTTAACAACACAGGCTCCTACATTTACACAAGATGCTGAGGCACTGCACTTTTGAGTAAATACCATCTTGATCAGCACCCCACCCAAACTTTTCTTTCAAATTTTCTAAGACTGGTGTATCTTTGTTTTCATTCCATATACACTTAGCTGAAGTGTCATGGCTGACAAACGTGATGCTGCATATAAGGACGAGTCCATATCCAGGAACACAACCTTGACACAGTTTTAACTGTTGCTAGACCTGAAACTGGCTCATCTGAGTCAGTTATTTATCTGTCCCAATCAGTAGGCATTCAAGTAGTTGTCAGCTCTTTAAGTTCCAGTGCTCCATTGGGGGCCATGTTCTGTTTCTCTGGTTGAACATTAAAAGCCGAGGTCAAAAGCCTGTTTGTACACCAGCTCTTTGGGCTGGGTTGGTTTGGTTTGGAGTCTTTCCCTGGTTTCTGAAGAACGGTAGGCAGCTCTGTTCTTCGCCATGGAAATGACACAACAGCATGCCAGTTGCTGCTTAAATGGGAGTGGGTGGACCTCCTCCACTGTTTTTGTCTTTCTAGTCAATCATCATCTAACTGGCCAAGGCACAGTGGAATATGATCAGCTGGGAGAGAGAGAGAGAAGGGGGGGGGGGGACAGACCTTTGTTCGATCCCTTTATGATGAATTCACTGTTTTGTGGAGTCTACCATTTTGCCAACGCAGGCAATATGTGCATACTGGATTTTCTGTTTCTGTGATTTGAAATTGAATGTAAATTTGTCAGCATTTTTTGTGAAGCAGGTTTGGGTATTGCATAGTTTGGGGAAGGTATTAAGTGGTTTTTGTGATCAAATGTTCTATAAGCATTTTAGCTAATCCATAATCACAACCATCAAATCTTTGCAATCCACAATTTTTCGCTCATGCCATCTGCAGCTATTCAGCTAATGGTCTGTGCCATGTAAGAATACAAGTCAATTTGAGTGACTTTTTAAAGTATGATGGTTACAACAAACTCTCTTAATTTGGTCTATAGGTATGTCCTGCACTTGTTCTAGTAAATATTTATTGAAAGAAATCGTCTTTTGCTGTATTTGTGTATGAGTATGTGTGTGCGAACGCATGTGTGCATGAGGACATGTGTGCATGCAGTGTTTATTCGCACATAAAGACAGTCTCGGCTATCCTTCTCTCCTCTCTCGTTAGAGTTATCTAAATGATGACTTGCATTCTTCTGACTTCCAACTCTTTCTATACAGCCTGTTTGTTTCCTGACAGAACGGGGGGAAAAAGTGATGTGAAATAACCAGTTGTAAAGGTCCTAACATTTTATAGTAATCAAAGACAGCAGTATTCTGAGAGTAAAGAGTAAAACGCTTTATTTTCCCTTCTGTGAAGACTATTCTGAACAGGAGATGTAAAGATTCTAAATGTCCAATGGTGTTGAAGATATTACCTTTCAGTTTCAGTTGTTTCAGTTTAGTTCAGTTTCATCAAGGAGGCATCACTGTGTGCGGACTAGTCCATATATGCTACACCACATCCGCTAAGTTTTCAGACCACACTATGCATGATTTGAAGCTGATGGATAAATGAATTAACAACAAAGATGAGACAATTGAAGAAGAGGGTCTCGTGGCTACGACTCGGCGGATGTCTGACCTATGCATTAGCCCAACGCACTGGTCAGACCATGAGTGCCTACCTACCATTTTTTTTCTTTTTTGAGTGTGTGCGTGTAGTGGAGGTACACGTGTGTGTATGATGTGTGGGCATGGGCCCATGTGTGTGTGTGGGCGCATGTGTGTGTGTGCATGTATGTGTGCGCGCAGGCATGTGTGTGCGTTTGTTTGTTACCTTTCAGAGAGTAAAGAGTTAAACAATTTTTTCACTTCAATGGGCGTTAGCTTATCAGTTGACAAGTATAAGCATGAACATCATTTAAACAGTTTTCAGCACTGTCGTATGCACCAGTCCTTTAACAGTATCAGAGGTTTAAGGGTCACTGATTTGAGCCATTTAAGGTACAAGTACACTGTGTTAGCTATTGACCCACAGCTGACTTTTCCAACCTATGTCAGAGACATTAATGCACTCACACCTTTTTCACACGCAATACTCCATCCATATGACGTTATTTTTTCAAGCAAAAGTCGTTGTATATAACGTGCAAATCAGAATTGGAACACACACACACACATGCGCGTGCGCTTACGCACTGTGTTCAAGAATTTAATGTTTGTGCACACTGTAAGCAAAATACGGGATAAATCCAACAAAAATAAGAAAAAAAAATATCTTTAAAAAAAAACATACAAAACTTTGCATTCCCTTCAGTTAACAATAAAGAGAATGTGGAGCACATGCACAAGTAAAATGATGTATTACACTTTAACAGGTTGTGGTCTTCTGCAACGGGCACGAATCCTTTACTTTCACAATGAAAAAATAATGACAGATGAAAGAGAAGCACTAATCCTTTACTTCCACAATGAATGAAATAATAACTGACGATTTATTCAGTCACAATCTGTGTGGTTTTCAGTAATCATGACCTCATGGACAATTCAAGACATACTCAAACTTTCAGCAAACTCCATTTTTTTCAATTGTAATTACAACAGAATTTCCTATGAATTCGAAAGTTTGATTAAAAAATGGCTTACAATGGCTTACCTAAAAATTTGATCATAAACAATTTAGAAAATGTTGTTATTCATTTCTGTGTAAACGCTGCCGTCTGAGTAACCATGGTAATAATATCACAGTCGTCATAAAATCTGTATCAATAGATCCCATTAATACAAAAAGCATGCAAGTTTTTGTTTTTCCATTTCTCTTCCATCTGTGTGGGGCCAATAGCATTACTGCACACAGTTAACTCTGGCTCTCCTTGAAACTGGTGCAGATGGCCGATCTCATCAACCCCAATACCTGCAACTCCCTAGATCTATTTTGGTGTGTTGCAAATGGTGGAAAACGTGTTTCTGTGGGCCAGAACAGCAGTGGGTGTTTTTCAGATTTCTCTTGGAATTTTGGGTATGGAACATCCCCATAAGCCGGGTTCTCTGGGTAGTGGGTTTAAAATTATACTTCAAGGTGAGTGTAGATCTATGGTTGGAGAAGCTGTACACACGAGCAGTGCGGGAACCCACCTAGGCTGACTTCAGTCCTCTACGGTCTACAGGACCATAAGGTGTTGCGAACCATTCACAGCACTGCCATAGTCCAATCTGGAGCAGATTTAAGCCCTATGGAGAGACTGAAGAACACCTTATCAGCTCACCAATTTGTTTGTATCACAACTTGAAGGACATTCTTTTTTTTCTGACAGTGTGTTTAACAACTTGGTGTAACTTTTAAAGCTGTGGAATTTTTTCCAACAAAAATAATACCCAGAAAAAAAAAAGACTCTTGAAGCTGTAATTATACATTTCATAGATAATTATCAGGGTCATAAAGTTTCCTTCAAAACTATTAAAGTGGATATAGTGTGTTTCAGTAGATGAATGAGTATAACCCTTTTTGTTAAAGCCACTATTGGGTCTTACCAACATAAAGCTGAGTTGTCATTGATTGTATGCCTGCATAGACAGTTCCAGCTGCAAAAAGTGCAAGTCATCAGGAAAATCATCTGGAAAGGGATCTGCAAATGGCACTAGCAAAGTGTCTCCATGAAGCAGACTGGCAGTAGCAGGCTAAGAAGCTGGCTGCGTAAATGCAATCTGAATTAGAGGGTGCATCAGGAAAACAGGCATCTTTGAGGTGGATAGAAGTCGCATACAATCCTCCCTGTAGAGTGAGCCCCTGACAGGAGAATGGAACTCCCTTTTGAAGTTGAAACTCTTGGGGGAAACTTTTGGACAGGGAAGAGGTCAGACATGGGCACTGCTTGCCGGAATGATTCTGGGACAACACACAGCCTGCCACAGAAACCTGGGCCCTGCTGAAGAGCAGGGTGACCATTTCCTGGACAAGCAGGAGACTTCTGACACCAGGACATTCTCCTCATCAGAGGTAGAAAGGACATATGGAGGAGGTAAGCATCTGAGATATGGATAGCTAGTTGTCCCCCAAAGGTCCCAGCATCAAGACAATCCTGTCTTTGAAGTGGAGGGCACACCAGAGATGGGCATGACCAGCATGACTGCCCAACTATGGGAGGGGAGGGGGGGGGACTTTCTGGGAGGAGAGCCTGTTCTAGTGGACACTGGGTGAATAGGCAGTTATACTGAAGAGGAAGGAGGGATAGGGGGGGGGGGGGGGGGCTTGGTGGCACCTTCAAACTAACAGCCCTGGAAAGCAGGACAATGGGCCTGCTGTTTAGAGCAGGACTGCCTGGACCTCTTGATAGGAGACCAGCTAGGGCAGGAGGAGTCTTCCAAGCCACCAGATGACTTGTACGTCCTTGTGCAGGACTGCCTGGATCTCTTGGTAGGAGACCAGCTACGGCAGCAGGAGTCTTCCAAGCCACCAGATGACTTGTATGTCCTTGTGACTGGGAGGTGTAGGGCAGGATGTATAGGACACCCCTCCCCTCCACCCCTCCACTAGCCATGAGCCTCTACTCAATACACCACAATGTAGGATGCAGTCAAAGTCTTCAAAGTGGGATTGTGTTTGAATCAGGATTGCTTTCTGTGCCATCTGTTACTCTATGTACAGATCTGGACACAAGACTACATCTTTCCTTGCAACAGATAGTGTTAACAAGGAGCTTGACTGCAAGCAGATTTGGATCTTTGAAGCTGGAGGCATGCTAGCAAGTGGAAGGTGTTGCCACTTTGTATGCTGGGTGGTTCTCAGTGAAAACAGACCTGACCTTACCTCTGGAGAGTCCAAAAGATTAAGTCTGAATGATGACTAGAAGAGGAACCTGTGCACACAAACAAATGAATAAATTTTATTTACAGAAAGCACTAGGATCAGCATCATGAAACAGTGCCCAAGAATCAGCTTTGTGAGGAATGATTTTGATGAGGAAATCCTCCCCCTCACTGTTCCCACAAGACATCCTTTGGCAAACGCATCATGCTGATCAAGCTGGTGAGAACTAGAAGCAAGCAGGGAAATGAAGATAGTTAGAGAGCGAAAGGTAACTGGAACTAACTGGTGAAAAAATAAACTTGTTCTAGAAAATCTTGGTGCGAGGACAAACAGCTGTTTCTGATCATCATCAATACAAGAAAACATCACTCAAGCACATGCAGAATGCCTTTTTTCCCGCTATGTGGCTGGCTAGGTGTTTACAGACTTTTTGGAACCATTGCCTAAAGGAGAAAACTCATTCTGATTGGAAACAACAGTGTGATGACATCACCGTACCAGTGACTCAGTGGTCTATAGTTCTCGGTGACACTCATCCCCGGACTTTTGGCAATCCAACAAGACTGTACGAGACTTGTGAGCAGTTCAAGCAGAACCTATAAAACAGTTTGTTAGTCCTCCTGTTGCAAGTATTTCCAAACATCATCTATTCTGGAAAACTCTGAAGACTACTGCTAGAGGAGGGCAGGGTTAACTACCCAATGAAGAGCAACTGAGTGTTGTGAAGCCCAAAAAGTGGAAAGCTGGACAAAGAGAAAAATATTCTGGACCTGAATTTGATACTATCTATGGCATGTCTTAAGACTACCTTAACACAAAAAATGGCTGAAAAGATCATTAAAAACTGGTCATAGCTTGGAACTGAATAGAATTTGACAGAGCACATGAGGCAAAATTTCTGTTTAGTATTGCACCTCAATTTACCTGTCAACAAGCATACTACAGTTTTACAGGACCATTCAAAAACACATGCATAGTTGACATTTCTCTGTACAGGCTACACCCTAACTGGTGAGCAGATTCTGGACTTTTTCAACAATTTACATCAGAAATTGGGAGGACAATCTAGTCTGTCATGGTTTCCCCCACATCTTTACTGGCTTGTGCCCGCAACAGCTGCAAGTGATAAGCAGGAGAGTGAGAGACATCACATATAATAAAGAGAGGCGTTACCAGTGCTTTTTCATTAATTTTTTTTTTCAAAATTAATTTCAAAACATGATAACTGATTAAATCTAGGAAAGGTGAGGCTGAAGTTAGAATGAATCAAGACTGATGTACAGAAAGAGACCAAAAAAAGTCGTCTTTTTTTTTTAACTTCTTGTTACAGTTCTTTGTTTACATTTCAGTTCAATCTATTTCACTTCAGATAAGACAATTCTGCTGCGCATTGTCATTCCTTTAAATAGGTATACTTGTTAACATTTCAAATGTTTTCCAGGTGAGAGGGGGCTCAATTCTGTTGGGCTGGAATTGGAAATTTGAGGCGTACGTGGGAAAATCTTCCACTGCTTCGATGCGTCTGCTTGCCGTCTGGTGTCCTGAAGGTTTTGGTGGGTTCAGCCACTCCATGTTTCTGGCAGTGCAGAATCAGTCCAGTTAGCGTGGTGAAGCGAGCACCTTTGGGGAAGATGTAATAGAACACTTTTCCTTCTCGCTCAGACTCATAGATTGCATAGTGTCGGATGCTACGCAGATGACTGCAATAAACAGAAAATCAGATATCATCAACCGCTAAACCAAACACATTATATAAATACATACATACATACATCTAAATATCAACCGCTAAACCAAACACATTATATAAATACATACATACATACATCTATATATAGATGTATATATCCCCTGTTTTACATTCATCGAGGTGACCACGTTCATTTGTACATACATTCTACATAGATTCTTCACAGATAATGTACAAAAGAGAATAGCAAACATGGACATGTACATCAGTATGCACAATTCTAAAAAGGAAAAAACATGGCTTGTAAAGCACTGTCTTAAAAAAAATTAAATTAACAAAACAAAAAAAATCAGCTTCAGGCACTACTTGCTCTTTGGATTTCTACAGACTGCAAAGCAGCTTTCGTTTTTCATGTGGATCTGACTGATGATGTTGCACCAGGACAGCAACTATCAACACACTTCTTAAGTCTCGTGCAATTTCATGCTTGTAATTTTGGCTGGAATGATGGTCGGTAACTCTAACTGGACTAACCTGCTGGCAAAATCAACACCTGATCAGTATACTTATGGATTTTAACCCTTTCCTGGTCTTCTTTGAATATACATTAATTTCATTAGTACTTTCATTCAGATGTAGCTTAGAAATGTCCTGTGAGCCCCCCCCCCCCCCCCCCCCAAGTCCAAAAATCCAAAAGAAAAAAAAAAAAAGGAAGTGGATTGTAGCTTTGCCTTTTCAAGGTCACTGGGCAGTCAGGAATCTCAAAGTTCCATGATCCTTCATCCTCAATCCAACAGGATCTAGGTTTTGTCACTAGTCCTGTCCTTTATTATCATTTCTTTTTTTTTCTTTTTTTCATCTTTTTTTTTTATTCTGATCGATGAGAATGTGGGTGAAGATGCTACGGATTTCCATTCCTGTCTGAGACTGCATGACAGGGCTGTACTCTAAACTTACTTTCATAATATATCCCAGTGTCTACCAGGCCCAAGAGATACAGACACCTGCAGTGTTGGTCAGGAAATTTGAGCAACACTCTCAGAGATGCACCCATTTATGAATGAAACTCTACCGTGTGGTCCTAGTGTTCCAAACTAAGCCCATAGCAAACTCAATTCGGGATAGGAGCCGGT
The DNA here is from genome assembly GCA_033310375.1 of Conus canariensis. Lineage (NCBI taxonomy): Eukaryota > Metazoa > Mollusca > Gastropoda > Neogastropoda > Conidae > Conus > Conus canariensis. The sequence goes on along the minus strand of CM065721.1, from coordinate 3,815,056 downwards.
TGGGGCAGAAAAATCTCACATGGCTCTGATGGGAATTGAACCCACTGCCTCCCAGCTGGGAGTCTTTGACGCTGACCACATTGCCAAGGCGGCTGACTAGTTCTGTCCTTTGTAACACATCAAGGACTTCAGTCTGCCTCTGGTATGGCCACCTTCAAATGCAGTAACCGTACGGTCTTGGAATGGAATCATGATGATACAAACCCATTACTAACAAGTCTATGGTGTTTGATAGCTTCTCAATGTTTTTGTTGGACAAAGTGTGTATTCATTACAAACACATACAGCCTTAGTATTTTTGCCTATTTTACTTGTGTGAGCAACAGAAAGCCATCCAAAGCACATAACCTTTCCTGTAAGTCACCTAGAATTATGTGCACAACACATCATGGGTGTGCAGAAAACCAACGGTTTCTATAAAGAAATAATACCTTGCTGCACACAGTAGATGCACAGTAAATCGTGGTGTCTGTAAAACCTGGCATGTCATAAACTGTTATGAGAGGAAAAAAAAAAAAAGTTGAAAAAAGTTCATATAAATTTTCAGAGCAAATGCAAGAGAATGACCCACAAAGGCAGAAAACCAGCTGATGACAGTAAAAAGAGACAAAAATAAATCAAAAATAAAATTGAAAATAAAGGCAGATTCAAAGAGATTGACAGGAAAGAGGAAGATGCTAGCAGAGAAGGTCCAGAAGGTGGGGGAGCTATCTGTACTGAAAGAGTCCCCAGCATCCCCAAGGGGACGGACAAACAGATAAATTGATTAACAGACAGACCAGTAAAAGAGTATGTGAAGAGACCGATAGGCAGACGTATTCTCCATTTCAGACAGACTGATAGTATATGAATACATCGTTAGGCAGATGAATGCTACGTTTCATACAGATTGACTGATTGACTGACAGATGAACAGATGGATGAATACAGGCACATATCTATTCTCAATCTTAAAATGAAAAAGATAATCTCTTGAATTGGCAACATCTCCATGTGGAAAATGTAGGCTATGCTTAACCGTGGACTATAAAACAAACATTACACATTCATTAAAAAAAAAAAAAAGTTACAGAGACATACACACCCATGCACACACACTGACACACACACATTCACTGATAATAATTAGTCCTGCCAAAGAAGGGCAAGTTATAATTATCAAGAGGTGACATGCAATAAAATAGAAAAAAAAAACAACACAATGCAACACAACAACAAATCTATACAAAAGCAATTCATTACAGGCCCCCTCCTCCCTGCCCCTTTCTTTCCCTTTCTTTAACTTTCCCTTATCTTTTCCTTCCACAAGGAAAACCAATTTCATTACTTTGAGACAAATCAATTCCTTGATCTAATGCGAATTAGTATGGTTTTCTGAAATGAGATATATTTAGAACATGATGTGCAAAAGAACCTGTCATTTTACACAGTCTCCAAGTTGATGGCAAGACCCTCAACAGACATGCAGACCAAAAAAAACAAAAAACAAAAAAGAAGGCAGGGGGAACTCTAGTACCAAGTCACTGGAAAGAATGACTTTCTGTAAAAATACCAGTGAGAGGTATGCCACTCAAAACACATGCAGGGCACACACACACACACACACACACACACACACACACACACACACACACACAGAAGAGAACCCGTCCCTTTGAACAGAGCACAGGTGGTCCCAAAACAGCAATGAACTGCATGGAGGGTTGTTCCTTATGAGTTGGGATGTGCTCACACCCAAAACAACATTTAATGTTTATTTCTATCACTTGTTGAATCCACACAGATCATGATCGCGTATAATGCTTTCCCAGTTAAAATGGAATCAAACAGGCATGTGCTCAAGTACCCACACTGATCAATGTAATGTTCGCAGCTGTGCTGCCCACACTTTCTGAGCACATCGTCAAGTTATGGCAAGCTCTTCAACCAGCAGAGGCGCAAGGCCAAGACTATGGTGGGTGAGGAGTCCCTGTGCGACAAGTTCTTTGCAGATGGCAGTGTATTAATTAGCGCTGCTACTGAGGCTCAAAGGCAACAGAGCATTTTCTACTGCTGGTACCAACATTGGACTCATGATCAGTACAATGAAGACAGGTTTTGTGCCAGCCTGCACCACAGAATCAGTGTGTGGTATCAGAAATCACCTTGGCAGCAGAATTTCTAGACCTGTACACACTGATGAAGAGATCAACGCATGCACTGTCACAGCAAATTCAGCTTTCAGGAGCTACAAAAAAGAGTGTGTGGAAGAGGAGAGGTAACATAATGGACACAAAACTGAGATGCACTTGACAGCTATACCACCCACACTATTGCACTTATGCCAGACACTTTCAGTCCATGAGAGCCACACTACAAAGCTTCATTGCCTCCATGTGAACAACCTGAAAAGGCTGCTGGAAGTCATTTGTAAAGTCAAAGTTCTATACACACAGGTTCTCTTTAACTCTGCACAGCTGAGAAGTCAAAAGAGTTAGCCACCTTGTACAAATGCTTAATATGCATCTTCCCATACGCTATTCTAAGGTGAACTGGTGAACACAAAGCATTCTCAGGGTGGTCGGAAAAAGTGCTTCAAAGACATGCTATACGTCTAACGGATGAGCTCTGACACTGAAGCGTACATCTAGGAAACTGGTAACCGATTGCCCCGCCTGGTGGTAACAGATTGCCCCACCTGGTGGTACCAGATTGCCCTGCCTGATGGTAACAGATTGCCCCACCTGGCCTCGATGCATTAGCAGAGGTGCTGCCTCCTTAAGCAACACAGGACAACAGAGCCCCAAAGGAAACGTGAGCTTTTCAAAGCCAGAGTCACCCCTTATCTTCAGTGCCTGCAGACCACAGGTGACCACACTGGACTGATTAGCCACAGACAGACACAACACAGTCAGTCCTCTTCTGTACAATGTTCTTAGCCACCACTGACAACGACCAACAAACAACATCAACATATAGTATACTCCATTTCAAGCCAATTTTCATTTACTTTAGCCACTTCCAAAACCACATTTTCTTGGCAGCTAAGAATAGCAAGGATACAAATTGTCTCATGTTTTCATTAAGTAGAAAGAAACTCGTGGAGAGCGTGGCAGCAGAGAGTCCTCAGAAGAGAAGCCCCCTTCAAGCAAGTGTTTCGGCCCTTATCTCCTGACACTCTAGGGGGGTTGGGCCACACCCGGTTCATGACTCCGGATGTCCCTCTGCTGCCCCTTTTTTTCCCATCTTGGGACGAGCCATGGCTGGGATTCGAACCCATGACCCTCTGGACATGCTCATTTTCCACTTAATGACTCGCGCTTTAACCACTGAGCCACAGGGACACCTGATATTTGTAGGGAAATTAAGCCTTATGAAGTTCACTTTTGTTCCTCCTTGACCAGATCCAGCTTGAACACCTCTCTGCCGCTTCTGCCATTGCTTTCAGGGCTCTGGTTTTTTCCTTCCCTGCAACTGAGAGCTGTTTCATGAGGCTGTATGCAGACGTTCCTACAAACCCCCTAGCTCCAATTTCTGCAGTGAGGACTTTGACCTGATAGCCTTCTCTCCTCAGGCTGTTTGCCAGATCAGCATACTTTTCAGTCTTGTAGATTTGAGCTGCCTCCATTGTGTTCTCATATGGCACCGTGAGCTCGATCATGATCAGCTGCTTGGTTGACTTAGAGTGGACTACTATGTCTGGTCTCATGCCACTCTTGCTGATGATCTCTGGGTGACTCTTCCATTCTGGGAGGTCTGCAGTGCACTCCCAGTCATCTGCCCCGTCCAGCAGACTCTGCCTGCATGTTTCGAGTGGCACTGTTGTTCTTGGCCATGATTTGCTGCCTCCTGCCGTGAAGAATGTTGCGGGTGCTTCTGGAGTCCTGATTTTCCCTTTTGTGGTGTTGGTACTAGCCCAGACTACTTGTACAATTTCTTTGAGCACTTGGTTGTGCCTCCATGTGTACCTTCCTTGAGCCAGGGCTACTTTACATGAGCTTAGGACATGCTCCACTGTTTGTTTTTCATGGCAGAGGGGGCATGCAGGATCGTCTGTTTTCCCCCACTTCACCAGGTTTGCATTTGAGGGCAGAAGGTCATATGCAGATCTGAGAATGAAGCTGATCCTGAGAGGGGCCATGTGCCAAATGTCATTCCAAGTGAGACTTCTTTGGAGTGCATTCTCCCACGTTGTCCATTGCCCTTGCTGGCTCTGCTGGACTGCTTTTTGGAGTCTTTTTTGGTCTTCTTCTTTTCTCATCTCCTGAATCATCATGTCTCTTTTGGCTTTTCCTTTGGCCTTTGACCACCATTCAGTTTTGGTCACCCCCAGTCCCTGTCTGTTGGTCTGTGTGTGTCCTGTTATTTCTCTGATCTTGAGACTTTCTTTTGCAGAATCCATCGCCTCTTGAACTTTCCATTTTCTGCCTGTCTTCAGCTGGGGCTTAATTGCTTCTACCACCTTGTCTCCTGAGTCCTCCAGCATGCTTTGAAGTCTGATCTTCCCTGCTTTGTATTCCTCCAGGATGGATTTCAGGGGTAGTTTCAGCTTTGCTTGGCGACAGTACAGCGCTATGTCAGTCAGACAGGGTGGGACACCAAGCCATTTCCTTGTGAACTTGTTGATTTTGGCTTCCATTGCCTCCACTATGCTGGTGCAGATGTCGTATATCATCAGAGGCCATAGCAGCTTTGGTATCAGCATGAACTGCAGACACCAGACCTTGTATTTGCCAGGGAGCCCACACTGGTCAATGGTCTCCAAGCCTTCCTCCGCCATCTGCTTGGTTTCTTTTGCTCTTTGTGTGTCTTTCAGCGTATCATCATACCATCTTCCAAGGCTCTTGACTGGTTCTTCTGTGACTGTTGGAATGGCCTGGTTGGCAACACTGAAGACCACAGATCCGGCCACTTTTCCTTTCCTCAGTGAGAGACTCCGTGATTTCTTTGGCTTGAACTTCATTCTGGATGAGGCAACTATGTCGTCCAGCCTCTCCAGCACATGACGTGTCTCGTCTTCTCTGGATGAAATCACTGTAGTGTCATCCATGAAGGCCTTGAGAGGAGGCATCTTGTATCCATCGCCAAGGTCTGTTTGTCTCGCGTTGTTTGTTGCTGCTTTCAAGATGAGTTCCATTGCCAGCACGAACAGTATTGGGGAAATTGCACAGCCCATTGCAATACCCACTTCCAAGTTGATCCAGTCTGTTGTGTACTCCTTGGTTGAGAACCGCATTGAGAAGCCATTGAAGTACTTCTTGAGCATGTCGCGGATGTTCTTTGGCACATGGTACATCTCAAGAGCCAACTGTATCATCTCATGGGGCACAGATCCATATGCGTTTGCCAGATCAAGCCACACTACGTCCAGGTCTCTCTTTTCTGTCTTTGCTTTTTGGATTGCGTCCCAGATCATTGTGGCGTGTTCTACACAGCCCGCCACGCCTGGGATGCCACCTTTCTGGACTGACACATCCAAGTACTTGTTTTCCATCAGGTACTTGGTCAGCCTTGCTGCCATGACAGAGAAGAAGATTTTCCCTTCGACGTTCAGTAGTGATATTGGCCTGAACTGGCTAATGTCACTTGAGTTTTGCTCTTTGGGGATGTACACACCATCTGCCGTCATCCACTGGCCGCTGATCTTCTGGTTTCTCCAAGCCGATCGCAGCAGCCTGTGGAGCCACTCCAGCACCTTGGGACATTTCTTGTAAAGCTGGTAAGGTATTCCGTTTGGCCCTGGTGATGATTTGGCTCTGGCTTTGTCGACCACCTTCTTGATTTCCGCCAACGTTGGAGGCTTGCCATTGAACTGTTCCTCAGGGTTGGTTGGCCACACCCGACCTTGAATGTCGAGTGGTGCTTTGCTCTGTGGGTCAGAGTATGTTTTCCTCAGATGCTGCTCAAGAACTCCTTTATCCACACTTAGGGTCCCAGATTTTGGCTGCTCAAACAGTGTTCTGGCAAACTGGAAGGGGTCTCTGAAGAAGCGCTCTTGTGTCTTCTTCTTTTTGCTCTTCCTCTTCCTCGCAGATTCCGCTTTGCTGAGGGCACTGTGTTTTTCTTTCAGGTCTTTCCACAGTTTTTCCAAGCCTTGTTTTTCAGCTGGCAGTGCGGTCTTCAATTGCATCTTGAGGTTTTTCTTTTGGACCCTGATCTTATCCATCTTTTCTTGGCGTCTGGATTTCTTTGGAGGTGTTTTCTCTTTGGGTAGTTTTGCTCCATAGGCGTCTCTACATGTGGCATACACAATGTCCCCATATGTGGCTAGTTTGTGTTCCAGGGTACTTTTCCCTATCAGTGCATCGAGTCTTTGGACGATTTTTGCATCCAGTTTCTCCCAATCTTCAGTTTCGTTTGCTCGTGGCAGGTTGAGTTTCAGGCGCCTGGCATCGAGGGCCTGTGCAAATTCCTCATCCGAACCAACAGCGTGGATGTCCTTGGCACTGTGGTTTAAATCCTGGCCTTGGTCTTCCGACGTCTTATCTGCTGATGCAGTGCGCTGCTGCTCATTCAGATGAGTCTTCACACATCCCATCTTTGTTCTGTGGATCTTCATGCCACGGGTGGTAGCGAAACGCTTTCCACAGACACATGGATATTCCATTTGGTCCATGTTCATAGTCCGTTTGGGATTTGCAGTCATGATTGGTTGAGCACCGATGGATTCATCATTCTCTCCCCCTTTCGGTGAATCCTGGGAGCATCTTTTCCTTTTATTTTTAGTAGCCACATGTTTAAGGCAAAGTGGGGAGCCAGCCCACAGAGCCCTTGGTTCTGGTCTTTCCCAGTGTCCTCCGGTCTTTCTGAAAGCTTTAAGTTCAAAATTTTTTTTTTTTAATTTAGGTTAGCAATTATTTCTTTCATTTTATGTGAACTCAAGAACGACACAAAAAATGTCTGGATTTGTTGTTTTTTTTCTGTGTCATATACAACCATTACTGAACATATAAGTGTAGAATCTATAGTTCCTTATTCTCAGATTTTATTGTATGCCTGTGGTACTGTGACGAAACGCTTGACAAAACCATCCGATCGGTCCCACTAAAACCCCAAACCAAAAAAAAAATAGATTTCAAATCTATACCCACTCCCCCTCTCAACCCCCCTCCCTCCCCTTTCTCCCGCTTAGCGCGAATCGCCCGGCTGACACGATCTATGACGAAGAAAAAGATTGCGTCATGGGAAAGGCGCGACACCTCTGCCGTGCTCTTCCCCACCACCATGCACCCCCCCTCCTCTCTCAACTCTCCTTCCCCTCTCCGAGCAGCTACAACACAGTAAAATTTCAATTTCAATGTGGCAATGGCCCGTCTCGCACCCCCCCCCCCCCCCCTCTCTCTCTCTACCCCGTGAAACAAAGGCATGTTGCCGCTCGGCACACCGCCGCCACCCCCCCCCCCCCCCCCCCCCCCTTTCCTACAGTCCGCGCACTGGCTGAACTGGTGACTTATGTCACCGGCGGATCGTTCCACGATAGTATGTATCCATACGGACGCATAAATTAAACTGGCCGCGGAAGTCCGTGAGCTATGCCGATTAGGATCAAACAGTTTCCGAGGCGACTAGCGATAAGACTAGATCCCTCCCCCTCTCACCCCTGAGGTGTGAGTGACAGGTTGTCAAAATCGGGTTTGGCAAGTAGAATCCATATATACCAGACACACAGGGCTCACTTTCACTGACCCCTCCAGACTACCTGTAGACCAGACCGGTGAAGACAAAAGAGACAACTAGAGAAGGCGTGGGACAATCCTGGTATCCTCGTTGATCTCCAGTCATTCACTGTTCATTCCCAGGAAAAGTGAGTTGGAACTCTGTTTACCTTTTCAAATCTATATATTGATTTTATGTATGCTGTGTGTGTGTGTTAACATTGTAGATTTGTACAAATGCTTAGCAACATGTATCAAACTGATGAATGATTATTCTGTGTAGGAGTTGGCTTGCCATCATATGGCAAAAGCTCTCTCCCAGTGGTTATGATTCTTTGTTTACTATCTGAGCACTGTTCTTTGTGTTTACCCTAATTTTTGCCAGTAGGCAACTCTGTCTATTGAGAAAATAATTCATTGATTAATTTTGGTCAAGAAAACAGTATGCCTGTGCTAGGTTAAGAACTGCTACCCTGATTTATAAATACTGGTGATTGTTGGAATGATTTGTAGTGTATGACTTTAAGTCTACACCACATGTGTACTTGGACTCAGTGTAGCCCAAGTCAGTGTGATTTAATTCATAAGAAACATGGAAGAGTTGTTTGACTGAAACTATGTAACATAGTATTACTGTCTCCTACCCTTTTGTAAGCTTAACCCAGTCTTTAAACAAAAGTGGAGATTAATAGTTATAGCAGAAACTCTACCATAGAGAAAACTTTGCTGGCTGAGTCTCACACCTGTGCTGAAAGCGAAACGGGGTAAATGTGTGCACTCGACAAACCAGCCATCAGAGTCTCACCTACAGACCAAGTTCTCTTTATCACAGAACTGGGATCCTGGTCACCCATCCTGGACACGATATCCTGGACACGATTCTTGGACACGCGATCCATTGCGGCTGGACCAGAAGCTGGGACTTCGCCCAACACCAGGGCGACACCAGACAACCAATCTACACCAGTGGGGCAGTCACCAACCACAGGAGAGATCAACTACCCTCTCCGAAGCAAAGCTAAGTTAGCTTACCACCTGGACTCAAACCCATCAGACCCTTGCCCTCACTTTATGATGACATAGGGAGAACCAGTCTATGATTACCACTCTGGCTACAGTCACCCGGTGATTTGCAAGCGAAGTGGATGTATAATAACCATATACATTCAGTGTAACTTAGACTGAACCCCCCCCCCCCCCCCCCCCCATATGCCAACTTAAAACTTGCTGCACTGAGTGCAAGCGAGTAAAGTAGGAGTGAGGAAGGGCCCCTCATTGTGGAGTCCAATGAGAATTATACCCAAGCCTATGGAATTGACCCACTAATACTTACCTATGTGTAAACAATAAAAGTTGATGTGTGAAAGTGCACTTAACTTGTGGCAGTTCTTTGTTGTTCAATCAAATGTTGAATGTTTGAACTTCTCTCTTCAATTCTGTCTCTCGGAGCTACAAGTACTAATAAGAGTACAGGCCTAAGGAAAACTATCTCAGAGCCACTGTTCAGTATTTTACCCAGTCCCGGTATAAAATAAAAATTTCTTCGATGACTAGTACCGGAAAGTTGCTCCTTCCACCACTAGTAAGAGAGAGGGTGTAGGTGAAATGTTAAGATAATTCCCATTGAGAAGTTATCCCCAGTCCTTCCCCTAGAGGACGTACCTAACACTTACTCATCTCGTCACATATCGAAGTGGGGGCTCGTCCGGGACTGGAAAATACAATTAGGATTGTTAAAAACAATTCACTCAAAATTTTATTTCCTTTGGCTAGTCCAAAAATTTGGACAAAGAGCAGAATTAAGAGCAAATAGGCTGATTGAGTTGAGTCCAGGAGGAAAATCTTTTGTTTGTTGTGTGAATGTTTATCTTGCATAACAAATAATAAAAGAGTACATGTGGTTGATCTTATAATCAATTCATTTTGATATCTACTGTGTGTGATTATTTACTTTTGTTGTACTTAGTGGATATTTGATTGCTAAGAAGTGATCTTTGATTGTTTAGAATTGTATAACAATTCATTACCATGGCTGAATCAGTGAAACTTAGACGGGAGATCAAGGAGTGGGGAGAATCCCTAGGCCTCTCTGGTCAAGATTTAGTCTCATTTGTGACTACACAATATGAAAAGGAATCTGACAAGGCCACAGAAGAGACTAGGAAATTAAAACAGCTTGAAGTAGATGCCGTAGAGCGTGAAAAGATTAGACAGCATGAAGCTGAAGAGCGCGATAAAGCCCGAGAACATGAACTTGCGCTCAGAAAGATTGACAAATCCGCCGAGAATGATAGCTCTTCAGATACGGCCAGCCAAAATTCTCAGCCACCCATCCAAATTCCAGCAATGTCATTTTCTTTGGATCCATTTAATGAGAACACAGAAAGTATTGATGCATACTTAGACCGGTTTGAAAGATTGGCAAATGAATTCGGCCTAGACCCAGAAAAGCGTAACATCAAACTAGCACAAGGTCTCAGAGGTGTTGCTTATGATGTTTATGCCAAGTTACCACCAAACAAAGTAACTGATTATGATGCTCTTAAACAAGCCCTACTCAACCGTTATGAACTGACAGCTGAAGCATACCGAAAGAAATTTCGAAACTCGCGGCGCAGCAGGGGAGAAACCTATGGCCAGTTCACAGATAGGTTAACGACCTATCTCCAAAAATGGTTGACACTGTCAAACCAAGCACAGACTTTTGATGGTCTGACTGAGCTCATCCTCTGCAAGCAGCTGCGTGACACTATGTCCACTGACCTGCAAACTTTCACGGCGGAACAAGGTGCTTCCACACTAGCTGACCTGATCAAGCTAGCAGACAGATACACCGCCGCCCATGATGAAGCAAACGCACACAAAAAGATGCGTGACAAGCCAAACCGGGATTCGAACCCCCCACCGTCACAGCAATCTCAAAACCAAAACCCACCACCAAGTGGGAAACCACCCCAAAGTGAGAAACCACAAACTGGTAAACCACACAGTGGTAACTCAGTCCCTGTGAGTCAGAACAGTGCACAGAAGCGTTTCTGCGCGCACTGTAAAATGACATCTCACAACACTGCAGAGTGCAGAAAATTCTTTGGACCAAGACTCCAAACAATTGCTGCGTACCAGGTAGTGTCTACACCCAAAAGCGGTGACACACGATCTATGGTACCCAACATCACTGCACCACCCATCAGTGAGCAGGTGTTAGTAAATAACAAACCTGCCACCTGTTTGTATGACACATGATTGTCATACGAGGCAGTTGTAAGAGCTTCCCTTGTGCAGCCATCTGCTATTACCGAGGAGACAGTGCCTTTACAAGGGGCCGACCTGACTCTGCCACCTGCTACCTTACCTGTTGCCACAATTATGGTTGACAGTAGGTATGTCAAGGGACAGATCAAGGCAGCCGTCATGGACAATCCAATCCATGATCTCCTACTTGGAGGCCATTATGTCACTCTCGGGAACCCATCCGAGCCTGTCATTGTATCCACATTACAGGTGAAGACCCCAAAGCAATTCAAACCTCCTAAAAAGGGGATGAAAGCAGCTCAGCGAGCTGACCCAACCTTAGCTGCATGCTTCCAGAGGCAGCACCACACCCGTCACCCCACTCGCAAAGGTGAATTCTTTAGGCGGAACGGTCTTTTGTATCGTAGGCTAAATAAAGATCACTCACAACTTGTGGTCCCGGCACCACACCGGACCCGAGTAATGGAAGTGGGACATACACTCTGTTCGCCAGGACATATCAATGTAGGGCAGACAGTGCAATGGGTGATGAATCAGTACTATTGGCCAGGGATGGCAGAGGACATAAAGAAATATGTCGATTCCTGCCCCCTGTGCCAACACTGGTCATCCAGCCAAGGGGGCGATTCGTCCCCAGGCCAGCCGGATAATCCAGACGCAGGCCAACCGGAACCCAATAATGTATTCCGAGGCTCCATCGGTGTCTTGGTGACTCCGGAGCTAGTGCCAAAAGCTTAATGGACCACGATCAGAATGGATTGTCAAGCAGGAGCTTCTCTCGAGAGAGAATCTTTTTTCGGGGGCCTATGTGACGAAACGCTTGACAAAACCATCCGATCGGTCCCACTAAAACCCCAAACCAAAAAAAAAATAGATTTCAAATCTATACCCACTCCCCCCTCTCAACCCCCCTCCCTCCCCTTTCTCCCGCTTAGCGTGAATCGCCCGGCTGACACGATCTATGATGAAGAAAAAGATTGCGTCATGGGAAAGGCGCGACACCTCTGCCGTGCTCTTCCCCACCACCATGCACCCCCCCTCCTCTCTCAACTCTCCTTCCCCTCTCCGAGCAGCTACGACACAGTAAAATTTCAATTTCATTGTGGCAATGGCCCGTCTCGCACCCCCCCCCCCCCCCCCCCCCCTCTCTCTACCCCGTGAAACAAAGGCATGTTGCCGCTCGGCACACCGCCGCCACCCCCCCCCCCCCCCCCCCCCCTCCTTTCCTACAGTCCGCGCACTGGCTGAACTGGTGACTTATGTCACCGGCGGATCGTTCCACGATAGTATGTATCCATACGGACGCATAAATTAAACTGGCCGCGGAAGTCCGTGAGCTATGCCGATTAGGATCAAACAGTTTCCGAGGCGACTAGCGATAAGACTAGATCCCTCCCCCTCTCACCCCTGAGGTGTGAGTGACAGGTTGTCAAAATCGGGTTTGGCAAGTAGAATCCATATATACCAGACACACAGGGCTCACTTTCACTGACCCCTCCAGACTACCTGTAGACCAGACCGGTGAAGACAAAAGAGACAACTAGAGAAGGCGTGGGACAATCCTGGTATCCTCGTTGATCTCCAGTCATTCACTGTTCATTCCCAGGAAAAGTGAGTTGGAACTCTGTTTACCTTTTCAAATCTATATATTGATTTTATGTATGCTGTGTGTGTGTGTTAACATTGTAGATTTGTACAAATGCTTAGCAACATGTATCAAACTGATGAATGATTATTCTGTGTAGGAGTTGGCTTGCCATCATATGGCAAAAGCTCTCTCCCAGTGGTTATGATTCTTTGTTTACTATCTGAGCACTGTTCTTTGTGTTTACCCTGATTTTTGCCAGTAGGCAATTTTGTCTATTGCGAAAATAATTCATTGATTAATTTTGGTCAAGAAAACAGTATGCCTGTGCTTGGTTAAGAACTGCTACCCTGATTTATAAATACTGGTGATTGTTGGAATGATTTGTAGTGTATGACTTTAAGTCTACACCACATGTGTACTTGGACTCAGTGTAGCCCAAGTCAGTGTGATTTAATTCATACGAAACATGGAAGAGTTGTTTGACTGAAACTATGTAACATAGTATTACTGTCTCCTACCCTTTTGTAAGCTTAACCCAGTCTTTAAACAAAAGTGGAGATTAATAGTTATAGCAGAAACTCTACCATAGAGAAAACTTTGCTGGCTGAGTCTCACACCTGTGCTGAAAGCGAAACGGGGTAAATGTGTGCACTCGACAAACCAGCCATCAGAGTCTCACCTACAGACCAAGTTCTCTTTATCACAGAACTGGGATCCTGGTCACCCATCCTGGACACGATATCCTGGACACGATTCTTGGACACGCGATCCATTGTGGCTGGACCAGAAGCTGGGACTTCGCCCAACACCAGGGCGACACCAGACAACCAATCTACACCAGTGGGGCAGTCACCAACCACAGGAGAGATCAACTACCCTCTCCGAAGCAAAGCTAAGTTAGCTTACCACCTGGACTCAAACCCATCAGACCCTTGCCCTCACTTTATGATGACATAGGGAGAACCAGTCTATGAGTACCACTCTGGCTACAGTCATCGGGTGATTTGCAAGCGAAGTGGATGTATAATAACCATATACATTCAGTGTAACTTAGACTGAACCCCCCCCCCCCCCCCCCCCCTATATGCCAACTTAAAACTTGCTGCACTGAGTGCAAGCGAGTAAAGTAGGAGTGAGGAAGGGCCCCTCATTGTGGAGTCCAATGAGAATTATACCCAAGCCTATGGAATTGACCCGCTAATACTTACCTATGTGTAAACAATAAAAGTTGATGTGTGAAAGTGCACTTAACTTGTGGCAGTTCTTTGTTGTTCAATCAAATGTTGAATGTTTGAACTTCTCTCTTCAATTCTGTCTCTCGGAGCTACAAGTACTAATAAGAGTACAGGCCTAAGGAAAACTATCTCAGAGCCACTGTTCAGTATTTTACCCAGTCCCGGTATAAAATAAAAATTTCTTCGATGACTAGTACCGGAAAGCTGCTCCTTCCACCACTAGTAAGAGAGAGGGTGTAGGTGAAATGTTAAGATAATTCCCATTGAGAAATTATCCCCAGTCCTTCCCCTAGAGGACCTACCTAACACTTACTCATCTTGTCACAGGTACGCGCAAGAGTACATGATCATTACAACTACTGACTGTTAAAATCTTTTTGAATAAAAGTGGGACTAGTGATGGAGGGGTCGTGTTGATCATATTTTTCATCTGCTCCATGACAAATGGACTCACTTAGGGTTAATAAACTGCACTCAGAGCTAAATTGTAACAGTCATGAATTGACAACAGCATCATGCACCTGTGCTGTGAAGATAATGATTGATTGATTCTTTTTTTTAATTGTTGTGCTGATTACATACCATCAATCATTTGCCTTTTACATTTTCTAGTTTATTCTACTACCTAAGTTATTTGATTTGGAACGATGCAGAATTCCTGTACTGCAATATATTCCACATCTTTTCATTAAAGCCGATAAAAACTGGTTTTATTTCATCACTGATACTCCTTCCTCAGTACATGCTCAAACATACAGGACACATACACAATAAAACTGCTTTGACAGAAAAAAAAAGAGGACAATAATTACATCATGAGAGCTGTTGCTAATTCAGAAAAGCCAGACTGATTTGCTAACCAGGACTGCAGAGAAATTATCACTGAACTAGGAGCCTGTCTCTTTGGAATAGAATGACACATCACCTGTAACAATTAACAGACTACTAGTCTGCCGACTTGTCAACCCCTGGTGGGAAGGTTTCAGGCTGGGAGCTTGCTGTTTCAATTCCCATCAGATGCACAATATTCTGGGGAATTTTCTTCAGTGGGATTTCTACCCAGAGTTGTCGACAGAACTGCGGGCCCGACAAAATGTAAAATTGCCTTATCAACAGTGGAGATGTCAACATCTCTTGAACCAGGTTGATACTGGGATACATTACTGAAGGGTCACATACAAGTCTGTCATGCAGCCTCAGACCACCAAGGAAACTGTCACCGATTAGAGGCCTCAAATTATACAGCCCTCTGCCTTACTCTGTCATAATGACCTTGGTTCTGATTCCCTCTCTGCATCCATGCCTGTGACTCGGTCAACATTTTCAATGTCAATACCTTTATGTCAAATCATGCTTTGATAAAAAATGTCCAAATCCAAGGTCACCATAACAGCTATGGAAGAAGCATCTGCTGCAAGATATTCGAACCACCAAAGTACTTGTCAACAACAAGGAGTCGAACAAAAAGTACCCAAATCTGGCACAATTGGTCCGACTTCAACCTCCACAAGACACATCACACCTACTGTGCATGGAACATCCAGTGAACCACAAAGTGCCTAGATGATCCATGACGGTGAAGAAAGCAGAAGAAGACACATTACCAGTGGTTCAATGTCACAACTGCATTTGAGGAAAGAACATCTTGTTCTTCTGACCTGGAAAATGCCCAAAGGTCATCATTTGATTGTGGACTGTTTTGATGTCATATGACTTTTGTTCGAGTTCATGACGTCTGTACATACATCAATCTGCTCTCAGATGTCTGAAATATATGTTAGGCAGTTTCTAAGTGTAGAAGAGTAACCACACAAAACCACATATATACTCAAGCTGAAAACTTATCAGTAAAATGTCTGTTTCAAAATACTGAAAACGTAACTAAAAAGTTTTAAAGGGAATTTAAAGTCATTCCGCCGGTTAACTGGGACAAACAAATTACAAAGCACAACATGACGCATTTTTACCTCTTAGGTCTTCTTCAGGCAAAATAAACCACATTCAGGATAATGAAAACTAAAAACGAGCAATGACTTGTCTTCTCAAATTTGTGATAAGTGATTGCTCATTCTTCATTTTCACTGTTGGAGTGTTCTTTATCTTACCTGAAGAAGACCTTGGAGATCGAAACACATCGTGATGTTATCTTACCTGAAGAAGACCTTGGAGATCGAAACACATCGTGATGTTATCTCACCTGAAGAAGACCTTGGAGATCGAAACACATCGTGATGTTATCTCACCTGAAGAAGACCTTGGAGATCGAAACACATCGTGATGTTATCTCACCTGAAGAAGACCTTGGAGATCGAAAATATCGTGATGTTATCTCACACTGAAGAAGACTTGGAGATCGAAAAAACATCGTGATTTATCTCACCTGAAGAAGACCTTGAGATCGAAAACATGTGTGTTTATCTAAAACACTAAAGAAGACCTTGGAGATACGAAACCACACATGAATGTTATCTCCCTGAAGAGTCCTTGGAGACGAAAAACACGTGAGTTATCTCACTGAAGAAGACCTTGAGATCGAAACACATCGTGATGTTATCTCACCTGGAAAGGACCTTGGATGATCGAATACACTGTGATGTTATCTCACCTGAAGAAGACCTTGGAGATCGAAACACATCGTGATGTTATCTCACCTGAAGAAGACCTTGGAGATCGAAACACATCGTGATGTTATCTTACCTGAAGAAGACCTTGGAGATCGAAACACATCGTGATGTTATCTTACCTGAAGAAGACCTTGGAGATCGAAACACATCGTGATGTTATCTCACCTGAAGAAGACCTTGGAGATCGAAACACATCGTGATGTTATCTCACCTGAAGAAGACCTTGGAGATCGAAACACATCGTGATGTTATCTACCTGAAGAAGACCTTGGAGATCGAAACACATCGTGATGTTATCTCACCTGAAGAAGACCTTGGAGATCGAAACACATCGTGATGTTATCTTACCTGAAGAAGACCTTGGAGATCGAAACACATCGTGATGTTATCTTACCTGAAGAAGACCTTGGAGATCGAAACACATGTGATGTTATCTTACCTGAAGAAGACCTTGGAGATCGAAACACATCGTGATGTTATCTTACCTGAAGAAGACCTTGGAGATCGAAACACATCGTGATGTTATCTTACCTGAAGAAGACCTTGGAGATCGAAACACATCGTGATGTTATCTCACCTGAAGAAGACCTTGGAGATCGAAACACATCGTGATGTTATCTCACCTGAAGAAGACCTTGGAGATCGAAACACATCGTGATGTTATCTTACCTGAAGAAGACCTTGGAGATCGAAACACATCGTGATGTTATCTCACCTGAAGAAGACCTTGGAGATCGAAACACATCGTGATGTTATCTTACCTGAAGAAGACCTTGGAGATCGAAACACATCGTGATGTCTTGTAATTTGTTTGTCTGTGCTAACTGCCAGAATTACTTTAAATTCCTTTTAAATATGTTTCAATTTCTGCCTGCAGTCACCTCACTTTGAAACTTAACCACAAAAAGTGCTTACTGCACACTTAAAGCCATTACTTGTCCCTTACATATATTCAAGCAGATCATGGCTGGAAGACTCTTAACAATATTATCATTCTACCAAGTCTGGTCAAATTATTGTTTACAATTGCTTGAAAATGCCAATACATGTTTAAATTTATCATGTGCACACACACACACACACACACACACACACACACCACACACATCTATACACCACAAAGTTAATGCATAGGCTCGCTCTGTCTGTAAAATGCGAGTCAAAGAGGAAACGAACACTGATCAATAAGACAGATAATAATGACCACAGACCTGACTGAGATGACAAATTTGCCCCTAACAGCATATCGCCAAACGATGAAATTCCCGTCATCATTGATATATCTTGACATATCACGCTCCACCTGCATTTAAAAAAAAAAAAAAAGAGGACACCAATGTAAATATGTGCATGTGTATAATTTATTACTAACATTATTTCAACTGCAGATCTTTCCCTTGATTTTCAATTGACGGTGATCGAAGTTTTTTTGAAAGTTGTTATCATATCTAAAAACAATTTTTTTGTTGTAAAGGCAACAGTTTACTAAAATAAACTTACACAAACACACTGACCAAGAAAACAATCATTTCAGAAAACTCAACTGCAATAAAATTTGAACACTTAACATCTGACATTTTCTTTTACTGACAGCTGTCTATTCTACTGCCCCACATGACGTGTGGTGAGCGCTGTTATGGGTAGACACTCATAGTCCAAGCTGAATCAAGAGAGCATTCACTTCAAGTGATTCAACAATGTGAAACAGAACAAAAATAGCCGTGTCTTGATCTATTTTCTCTGTTTGTGATCTGTTCATGGATGTAAGTCAAAACTGCGATGGCAACTGAAAGTAGAAGTGGTATTGAGCAGAAATCGACAAAACTAAAAGCAATATGGTTGGCAATTTGCTCTTCATGTGCTCTTAACACCTGTAGGTATGAAGAAAAACACAATGTTTTGCTGACACAAACTGAGTGCAAACATATGATAGCAATAGCAATAGTAGTAATATCAGTAGCAGCAGCTGCATAGTTAGTGAAAATGATTACTACTGTGCTCAAGAGCAATCAATCTACTTGGTCTTGACATCTTCTCATAATATATATTCTTTACACACACAAAAAAATGCTTTGCTGACAGAAATGTGGCAGGTGCACGAGCATGCACATACGCATCTATGCATATAATATGCGTGTGTGTGTGTGTGTGTGTGTTGTTGTGTGCGTTTATGTGTGTATGCTAAGATAAGATAGACACAAACTACTATGGTATGGCATAACATAATGTGTACAATCTGGATTAAAAGTAAGCCAAGTCCTCACTGATATGTGCGAATGACCATTCACTGCAGTATCTGGGATTGTTTTTTTTTTTTTTTTGTCTTTCTCATGAGGACACCAAAGCAATGGCAATATGCATGACTGTGTAAGGTCCGAATGTCTTCATGAATACTGATATAAATTAATTATGGCATGACACAAAATAATGTAGACAACTCATATAAAATTAACCTGCTAATCTGTCTGAATGATCTCTTATCGTAGCTGCTGTGACCTGACTTTTTTTAAAAAAAACTTTGTCATAGTGGCAAGAATGCAGGCAACATTCACAATCATGTTAGGTCCCCTATCTAATTTACAATACTTCATTTTAACAGATCAAATAAACATCAACATGGTAAACCTTCAAAACACATATGAGAAATGGAGGCTGAATCAGGAAATGAATGAATCAAACAAAATAATTTGTCTAAAACAAAGCAAGCAATTGATCAATCAACCAATGAGAGCACAAAATAAACAACCAAAACATTCGAACATTCAATACAGATCCACTTACCGTTCTTTCAGTGATGTTAGCATTCCAGCCTGGTACTTGCTCAAGTTCAGCCAGACAGACAGAGCCTCTGCGATCCGTTTTCACACTGGAGCTTCTCCGACTGGAGTCACCGTCTCTGAATAACACAGATCTGTCTGTGCCATGGTGCTTTACTCCAGCCGTGGCCTGAACACCCTCAGATGATCTTCTGGGCAAGTCTGCCGGCGGCAGAACTGACACAGCATCAATGTAAGTATATTCCGACTCTGGGTCATCCAGAAACAATTCATGATCTTGGGTGAGGGGTCGTCTGTCTCTGGGCTGAAATACATGCCCTGCCACAGGAAAGGGATTTCTACTTCTGGAATGCAGCAGCGGATCAAAGTGTCTTGCCCCATTGTCCAACATCTGACCTACATTCCCATTCTGACCGTCAAAGTCAGGTGTACGATCGTCCATGTAACTGTCCACAGACAAGCTTGAATGAATTCCGGCCAGCGTGGCGGAGGACGTAGGAGGAGGAGGATCCATGTGACTGCCCGTCATGTCCATGTAATTAAGGTCATTGTCCAAGCTGACACTGTGCTGTAGGGGTCGTGGCTGATAATCAGTATACTGCTGGCTGTTGACAGCACCTGGATGATGCTTGGTGTATGTGCAGGGCTTGGGCTTTCTGTTGTCCATATTGCTGTAGACAGAGGCAGCGGCAGCAGCTGAATGTTGGGAATAAGTATCTGATTTCTGCTGTAATCCAATCCTCCTGAAATCATCTGGTTTTTCACCAAGCACACAGTCGAAATCAACATACTCTGTCTGCATGCTTTCTTCCTCATTTAGACTTGATACTTCAGATTTCTCAAAACTCTGCGACTGTTGTTCAATGAACTTAACAGGAACATATTCACTAGCATTTGCCATCCTTCTGAAATCATTAGGCGATGCACTCCGTGGCCGCACTGCAACACAGGCTGAATCAGTGGACGGCAGTTCTGTCCCTCCTGCTGACCCAACAGAAGAAGAATTACTGTTCAAGCTTTGTGGACTGGTGGGATTGTTGCAGAACTGAATTATTCTGTCATGGGCAACATAGACAGGATGCATGAAAGATGATGCAGTGACTGGAGACCTAATAGTCTCTGTGAATTGCATTCGATCTGGAAATGCCATTTCGTCATGCTCAATTGCACGAGCCTTCGCACCTTCATGTGAAGAGTTTGTTTTGTCAGTCACAGAAATGTTCATTTTTTCATGCACAGGATTTACCCTTTCTTTGAGCAAAGTTTCATCATATTCACCATTACTGAGAGGTATCACAGGTGTTTTCAAACCTGTGCAGCTGGACGGGTGATACTCCGTGCCGTCTGTATGGTCTAGCAAACTTGACATACTTACTGGCGGGGCCATGAGCTGAAAAGCCTCGGAAGATGATGACATCAGGGTGTCAAAGTTCGGAAACTGTTGTGCACATTCAGACCTAGGGGGGCCGATACTGGTCATGGTTTCAAAATCAAACAAGGCACCATCATGCTTTTGTTGGTGCGGCACAGCTGGTCTAACATTAGCAGCAGACTGAGGGAAGCAAAAAGATGGAGGGGGCTGTGAGTTCTCATCACGGAGAGCACCTGATGGCCGGCCGTGGGATAAATTGTTCAACACAGATGGTCCCTTTCCTTCTGGAAACTGAAAATTGCAAAGGTAATTTTTTTTTTTAAATCAGCAGATTGCTTAACATAAAGAAAGAGCATTTTTTGCATTTGCATTTTCTTCATGACAGACATTGATAGCAATGGACGTTTGGAATTGCAATTACCATCTGACCTTACAGAAACTGAAAACAAAGTTTCAACTAACTTTTCAGAAGCTGAAAACGTATTTCACATCATTTGTCATAAGAACAATAAATTAACCTTCATGAAATCTAAGCAAATGGAATGTGACGCATTAAACAGAAACAGAAATTAGGGGAAAGTACTAGAGAGAGACTCAGACAAAATGTGAGCATGTTCAGTGAACAGGGGATCCAAGGGACACAACTGTCAACATAGCTATTATACTTTCTGATGTCTGATTAGGCTACTTGTATTTTACAGTGAACTACGTATATATCAAATTGCATTTTTTTTTTAAACTGACATCATCAGAACTGACCTGAAAATGTTCGGGTGGAATGTTCATTTCTAACATCTTGCTGGGTGGAGGGTGACACAACCTTGCTGTAGTGCCATAAATTTCATTCATACTGTTCTCACTTGCCTCAACACGCTGTCTGAGAGAGAGTTGTGTTCCCTGAAAATAGATGATGGTGACACCGATTAACAGTTATGTAAATGACAACCAATCATGAAAGCATGAACAGGACAACAATACATGAACTGACATAAAAACAATCAGGTTAAACACCACTGCACAGGCATTCAAACACACACACCAACACACATCATCATCATCATTATCATCATCGTCAACATTCAAAATGTTTTAATCCACTTGCCTCTTATGGAACATGTTAAGAAAAAAAATCAAACGCATGGAAATCTCATTTTACACACAAGAGAAAACTAAGCGCAATAAACTGTATCTTCAGTGAGTTGTTGAATCTTCCAATTTTTAAACTAAAATTGAAAGCTGAAGTAAATGAAATGATTTCAATTAATTCAAAGTTATTCAAGTTTAATATTGTCATGTTTGTGGATGACTAACTATAGTAACATTATCCTACACAACTTACATGCATACAGATCAAAATTCCTGCAATATGACTGAACTGATTCTCAGGGCTTTGACCTATGATGAAACATGGTAAGGACGATGGAGATCTCTCTCTAGTCTGCCTGGCATCCAGTCTCAACTCCTTCTTTTCTCATATTCAGACAGAACCCCTCCTTTACTTAGCGGGTCTTACCATAACATATGGGTGCATATAAGGATGGACATTGGTAATAACACATTTCAGGATTTATGGCATCTCCTTGGAAAATAAGGATTACTTTCCACCGAGGAACAAAACCAAGTCATGTGTCTTAATCAATTCAAGACACCACTGTCTTATGAAACTGAAAGTCAATGCTTGCAAAATGAGACAAGTTAGTCACTTCACAGGCCCACTTCCATTGGGGTGCTCCACATCTGTTATATTTTCTAGCGCCTGTGGTTCTGCCCTGTGCGTTCCATCTGCTGTCAACTACACCAAGCATTTTCCATTGTCCCACACTTCCAGTCTGCCGTTACAACAGTGACACACTGTTGCCTAAACTTACTCCATGCATTCCACTACTGTTTCAGGTGAAATGGCTTCCTATCACAGGCGATTTCAATTGCTTCGATGAAAGATAGCGTTCTTTCACTTTTGAGTTGTCTCCAAGCATACGAGTCTCTCAATTCTATGGTGAACATATCTCTGAAAACTTTGTTCAGAAAGCTTCCAAACTCACACTCTAAAGCTAATTTTTTTTAATTCCGCTATAAAATCTGTGAATGAATCATTATCTCTTTGCTTTTTGCATAAAACTCAGCTCTTCTACAAACAACTGACTCCTGTGGTTGAACATGCACTTTCAAAACCGTTTTAATTTCAATCAAGAGTTTTGCTTGTGAGAGGTATAGGTGTTAGCAATAGTTTCTGCAGTTTGTAGGTCTTCTGTCCAGCTACACTAATGAATTATCAACTGTTGCCTTTTCATATACATTATTCGCTCCGAGAAAAAAAGAAGGATTAAAAACATTCAAAGTATGAATGTACATCACACGTCATGACACGTCATGAAATCAAATTCTTCTTTGTTTCCAAGATAAGAGCCAATGAATGAAATTTTATTTTTCCAGGGTAATGAGATAAGCAATTACACATTTTGACAGATCTATGAACTGAAATGATGTTGGTGCAAACACATTTAATGACGTATGTAGACACACAAAAAAGCAAAATCAAAACAAAACACAAAAAAATGATGTGACCCGATTATTCCAAAGTCCCAATCTAAGAATTAAGAGTCATGGAGAAAAAAGGTAAAAAAAAAAAAAATTTTTAAACCCATAGTCCTGAATAACCACAATAACACAGCAAAGTCACATATCAGGAACAGTTATTTCCTGTAACGGAAGTGTCAATGGAGCAGCTATACTTCAAGAATTGCTGATTTCTCTTTACGCATCTCTAGATATAGTTTCATCCTTGTGTTCTTTAGGTTTATCCTGTTGTTGGAGCACAATTCAGCTATCATCTTAGTTCAATAGTTGCAACACAAGAACTGTTCAAGCATTCTTGACATCAGTTACCTGAGGAAATAGTCTCAGAACAGTCTCTAAGTAAAATAGACTGACCAAAGTACTTCAATAACAGAACAAACACAATGATACAGTAATTTCAAGAAAGTTAATGAAAGAAGTGGGGGAAAGGGGGGGGGGGGGGGGGAATAAGTCACATTTCTGGCATGCCATTCTGTATGGAATGCTTTTATTTACAAAATCATTTTTCACAGGACCTTCAGAACTGCCTTTCTTTGTTTCAACCTCAGTTATACAACATGAACTTCCCCGGCCCCTTGCACACATACACACCCTAGGCTTGCCTTTTGAACCTGGCTTCACACAATCCATAACCCCACTCACTGCATTCTCCCCTCCCTCTCCCCCTCCATTCCTCCCGCTCCACCTATCCATCAATTTTGATGGCTTCATGTTTTCTACCACAAAATTTGCAGTCTTGAATGTTGTGGTTTGGTTGCGATGTTTGTTGGTCTATGTGTCCCAGTGATGAATTGACACTGTTGGGGTCTACAGCATTCTTGGCAACTCTGTCAACATGTATTCCTGACAACTTATGTTTCTGTTCTGACGTCATTTCGTAAGTGCTACAGATTTCAATTGTGTGCAGAAGCAGTTCGTGCATCTTGCCTGTTGTGGAGAAAACAATTTTTTCTCATAACATACCATACCATACCATACTGCTACAGACTGGATTAGGCTATGAGCCTTTAGTCTGATCTTTTTCAACAAAACTGGCAATTCCTACACTATAAGTTTCTTTTTGCATGGGGAATGATAGCGCCAAAATCTGAAAATTTATCTAATCATGTATCTATGGTCTGCCCAATGATTATCCAGACTGGCCTTAAAGCTGTCGAGAGATGGTGCATTAACCACTTTTTCTGGGAGCGCGTTCCAAGGATTCACCCTCTATAGGCAAAATAGTGCTGGCGCAGTGAACTATCACAAATCCTTTTGTGTCATGCGATCTTTTGTGTCACCAAAATTGCAAAGGCTTGCTCGTGATCTTAGATCTGTAAGGAAAGTGTCATATGGTTCACAATATGACTGGTTCCCAAATCGAGTTTCCATGACTCCATTAGAACTTGGTGCGCTGTATTCTGCAAGCTTCTGGAGTATCTTCTCAGGGTCCTGTTTGTCATCAGCCTCTTCAAACACAAAATGTTTGTATACCTCTAACACCAGCACAGTGTAGAACAACAGCAGTTTATGCTGCCTTAGGTTTTGTTGATGCTCCTGATATGCTAGTAAGTAAAACTCTACTTGTCTTCCTGTACTTGAACGCCAGTACAGTGTAGAATAATAGCAGTTTGTATTGCCTTAGGTTTAGTAGATGCTCCTGATGCTAGTAAATATAGTAAAAACAGTAAATGGTAGAAAGCAAAACTGACTTGTCTTAGCCACGTAGGAAAGGTCTCTACAGATTATCGTCAGTCAGATCTAAAACCGGGGCAAGCGAAACTGACCTGACACGTCAGCCCTGATGCTTCCATGGAGTTAATCAACTCAATGATTTCATGTGGGTTCACTATTGCGCAACCACCACTCGCAACATGGACCATATGCAGGCCAAGCATGTAAAGGATACGATTTATTCCAGACGCCCGAGTCTCCTGCCATGTTAACTCGCAGCGCCCTCTCATTACAATCAGGGGCAACAACCACCAAAACAATTGTAACTTAAAAACAACTATCAACAGTGTGTATGTTTTATCAAGTGGATTAAGTGATGTTGTAGTAGTTGACCGTAAGATGTGTTTGGTACTTCTTTTTCTTTTTTCTTCTTTTTTTCTGTCGTTAATTTGCTCTTTCTGAGAGAGAGAGAGAGAGAGAGAGAGAGAGAGAGAGAGAGACCTACTCCCTCCCCTCAATGAGGAATAAGTATATCGCTCTGTGTGTGTGTGTGTGTGTGTGTGTGTGTGTGTGTGTGTGTGTGTGTGTGTGTCTGTGTGAGAGAGAGAGAGAAGAGAGAGAGAGAGAGTGTGTGTGTGTGTGTGTGTGTGTGTGTGTGAGTGTGTGTGTGTGCGTGCGTGAAAGAGAGAGAGACACACACAAGACAGAGACAGACAGACAGACAGGCAGACAAAATGGGCAGTTTGGCAATGACTATGATTAACCCCCTGAGGCTAGCCACTCATGTGAGAAAGAAACAGACAGAGAGAAAAGACAGACAGACAGATAGAGAGAGAGACATGCACAGAGCTCCACAGAGCCAGATATATCCTCTCCCTCCCCCTTCATGAGGATTATGTGATGCTGTATGTGGGAGGGAGAGAGAGAGAGAGAGAGAGAGAGAGAGAAAAGAAAGAACAGAAAGGAAGGGGGAGGATGAGTTGGCTTTTCCTGGGATGAGTATAGTTGCATTTTTTCAGTTATTTCTATATATCCTTTTAAACCTGGCTTTGCCTCTAACTCCTCTAATTGCACAGCATCTACCCCCATTCCCTTGTTGTTGTTGTTGTTTGTTTGTTTGTTTTTAACTGTTGATGCTGAAAGCAATTCTAAAAGTGAACACATAACATAAACCCACATGTGGATGAACACAATTACAGAGAGAGAGAGAGAGATGTGGACGCCCACACTGACACAGATAACCATGATATACCACGTAGCACCACACAGATTGTAATGTGTACTCCACACACCTGCAGTACCCCAGACGGGGTGTTCCAGTTGATGTCATACCGAGGACCCACTATGTCGTACCAGTAGGGGGGCTTTTGCAACGTGTTATCCAGTGACGCATGCAGTGGAGCGCTCTTCTGTGTGGTCACACGAATGAACTTCGGAGGCCCTTCTCCATCCTGTACACTGACCAAGAGCTGCATGGTGTGCAGTTCTGCAACAATACCACCGTATGCTACAGTCTTGTTGGCATGCCCTTGTTGTTTATTGCAGTTAATCAGACTACAATTGTTATGAAATTATCTGTGATAACTAAGTAAAATTTCACCCACTTGTTCTTATGAAGACACAACTGATCATGTTGTGAGCATTCTCGTCAGCTCTAAAATTCAAGCAGCATCAAATTACACAGCACAAAAAGGCGAAATAATCTTACCACGTAATTTATCCACCAGCACACCCACTGCATCTTCGCGCAGAATCTCTCGCAGTGCATGCAGAAGGACATGGGCGGTGCTTCCAGAGCGCTGTGACCATTCCTGAAGCATCAGTAGTCCTGGATACGTGTTCTGTACCTTAGCCTGCTGTGTCAGATTGTCCAGTACTGAGTTCTGTGTGAAGCCCAGCTTTTCAGCCAGCGATTCCCAGTTACCGGCAGAAATGGTGTCGGCATTCAGTCTGTTGGCGATGTCTTTGAGAGTTGCACGAGGGATGTCTTTGACGTTGCAACTCAAGATCTCCGCTGGCAGGTCATCAATCTCACCATCCCATGCTTGTCTCCTTGCCATGGTGCTGCTTTCACACCCTCTCTGTGTGTCTCCTTTCCAGCGTGTATGGCCTAGATCATGCAGCACTGAGGACTTTGTGCCGCTAATGTGAAAGAGCGGGATCTGTGCCACTTAAAATGCACCATCTCCAAAGTCACAAACTGGATACTGTTGTTCTATCGATCTGAATTTTGATGTTTTGATATTTCTGCCAGTCCATACTTAACCTGCAACACAAAAACTATTTTTATGGCTATATGATGTTGATGAAGATATTCATTATTAGTACTCACGACAACAATCAACTAGGGAAACTGACACTGTAGTAACAATAAAAACAAATAAGACTAAAAGCGAATATTGTGTAAAATAAACTGACATCAAAGTGCAATTTCTGACAGTGAGTCACACACACACACATGTATGTGTCTGTGTGTGGTGTATGGTGGTGTGTGTGTGTGTGTGTGTGTGTGTGTGTGTGTGTGTGTGTGTGTGTGTGTTTGTGTGTGTGTTGTGTTGTTGTGTTTGTGTGTTGTGTTGTGTTGTGTTGTGTGTGTGTGTGTGTGTGTTGTGTTGTGTGTGTGTAGTGTGTGTGTGTGGTGTGTGTGTGTGTTGTGTGTGTGTGTGTGTGTGTGTGTGTGTGTGTGTGTGTGTGTGTGTGTGTGTGTGTTGTGTGTGTGTGTGGTGTGTGTGTGTGTGTGTGTGTGGTGTGTGTGTGTGTGTGTGTGTGTGTGTGTGTGTGTGTGTGTGTTGTGTGTGTGTGTGTGTGTGTGTATGTGTGTGTGTGTGTGTGTGTATGTGTGTGTTGTGTGTGTGTGTGTGTGTGTGTGTGTGTGTGTGTGTGTGTTGTGTGTGTGTGTGTGTTGTGTGTGTGTGTGTGT
The DNA here is from genome assembly GCA_033310375.1 of Conus canariensis. Lineage (NCBI taxonomy): Eukaryota > Metazoa > Mollusca > Gastropoda > Neogastropoda > Conidae > Conus > Conus canariensis. Next base: position 3,787,424 of record CM065721.1, on the reverse strand, counting down.
GTGTTGCGTGTGTGTTGTGTGTGTATGCGTGTGTGTGTGTGTGTGTGTGTGTGTGTGTGTGTGTGTTGTGTGCGTGCGTATGTGTGTGTGTGTTTTTGTGTGTGTGTGTGTTGTGTGTGTGTATGTGTGTGTGTTGTTGTGTGTGTGTGTGTATGTGTGTGTGTGGTGTGTGTGTGTGTGTGTGTGTGTGTGTGTGTGCGCGCGCATGTGTGTGATAGCAAAACATTACATCTGAATGCTTCTGTTTGTGATTCGCTTGGCTGTGTTGAAATTTGTTGGAAGATCTGCTCGGGGGAAGATGAAATACATGAGTACCTGCGCTTTGTGACCTTTTGGTGAAGAAAACAGAGGGGGAGGAGAAGGCTCCTTTTGGTGTTCCTACCTTGGTGGAGGCGGAGTTGTGGTTTGAGCTAAGCATCTTATCAGTTGTACACATGTAAGGTTTCTGTAAGTTTTAAATCTGTACACTGTGTGTATCTATCTACCTACCTACCTACGTGCCTACCTACATACCTACCTACCTGTTTGTCTGTCTATCTGTCTGTCTAAATGATTATGAAACCTTGGCCAAAATGCCTTTAATTTCCAGATGGAGAGTGGCACAACAGAAGTCAAATCCAAACCAGTGAGAATAATCAGCTTTAAGAGACAGACTGGAGTTAAAATGGGGCGCGGTTATGAGAGACAATGTTCCTCCGTCCATGTAGCCAGTGATTTCCCTGTTGTACTGGTCCTGCAAAAGGGAGGTCAGCAGGACCGACAAGTGACAACCGTTTCGCTTTGTCAACGACAACAAAAAAAGTTGAGGGTGGGGGGGAGTTTAACGGTTTTGCCAAATTTAGATTGTACCCCTTTGTTAACATGTTAAAAGATTATGTGTGGTGCTTTCATCATAAATAAATGTGTACCTAGCATATTTATAAGTATTA
>CM065721.1:3768995-3781495 GCA_033310375.1 Conus canariensis | reverse complement strand
AGTATCTAATAAAAGTAATTAGCTTTAACTTTCGAAGATGTATTTGTTTTAAAAGGTAGCTCTAACAGGAAGTAAGTCACATACTGTTAAATTCAGCAGCGTACTCCGGTGTCACGACCTTCAGTTTGGGGAACCCCAATTCCAGGTAAGGCGTAGCCCTTCTGAAACCTTACTCGATTTATCACCGCACTGCAGGTAATGATGCATGTTTCAACCGTGCGATTGATCGGAACGGCGTTTTGACACAAAAACGAAGATGGATTCTTTTCGGCTGGAAGAGTTCTCCTGTTTGGTCGTACTAACAACTCAGTCACCCTTCACCGAGATGCTTGCCGATCTGCGAGTCTTAAAATCATTGTCACGGTGTTTTGATCACCATATCGCATGCTGACAAATATATTATTACATTAACGGGTGAAATCATTACATTTCGTTAGCTAACTTAACTCACACTTCGGTAGGTTGGCAGCTTGTGAGTGGGTCGCGACGTCGGAGTAGGTTGCTGAATTCAACACCTTGTAAGTAGGCCAAACGACAGCACCTTGCGGGTTATGTTTACCTGGGTGCGCGCGCGACAAACGTGAGCACTGCGGGCTTCGTTGATGGTACAGGTGTGAACAAGAATAAAACACAGAACCGTCACCACAGACAAATGAGTAGCCTTATATCCACAGCTCCATGTAAGAATTTTTTTTTTTCAGGATGGTTTTGTTTGTCAAAGAGGTGACATGTCCCCATCAGGCGACAACAGGTCTTGCTAGCAGTAGCAGGAAATGTCTCGTCTGATTACGACTCCCATCTGATTGGCTGCTCACTGCGCATGTGTGCAAGCAGACGACTGCGAAAGCAGATGACGTCGAATTACCTGTACTATCTGGGGACATCTTGTCCTTAAGTGCATCCGGCTGAGATATAGGGCGTTATCTGAACCTTTGATTCCATAAACTGTGTACCCTGCACACAGCAGAGAGCGCCAAGGGTGAGACGGCAGATCTCCATTGCGGGACTCTGATGTGAGAGGTCAATGTCAGGCGGCACAGACAACTTTCCAGCCTTATGGGTGACGACGGGTCAAGCCTGTGTCGCCGGGGGACGGCTCCAAGAGATGTGGGGCGGTCGGCGATGGAGCGCTGCCTGATTGCGATTACCGTGGCTTGGGAAACCATGCTTTGGGGGGTGAGGGGGGGGGGGGGGGGCATGGTGGGACCCCTCTTATGTTTGGGCTGAAAAATTGCCATTTCAGCCGTAGTCAGCGTTGAACCAGAGACGGGACTCGTGCAGTCGTCCTGCCCCCTCTTGGAGGCAGCCTCATGCAGCACAGGACCATCGCCACCTGAGCATGAAAAAAAGCTGCCTGGTGGCCCTGAAGACAGGTCTTTTGGGGGCAGAGGCGAAGGAAACCGACGCCCACAGTCGGCCGACCAGCTCAACAACGTGAACTGGAGTTTACACGGGAACCTGAGCTGAGAGTTATAGTCGACAGCCCCCATTCGCAACCAGAACTAAGACTACAACCAGCACCTGCCATGAAATATAGAGACTTCGGTCCTGTCCTTCATGGATTCAGCCAGTAGGACGTTAATCTCACCCTTCAGTTCGATGGACTGTCAGTGACGTCTCTATGTGGTCGTTCTTGTTGGGTTTCCCTCATTGATGTGACCAGACACATCGTCAAGTCGCCTTACCGTCATGCCGTGGGCCCCTTCTGCCACAGGTCAGCTGTGCCACGGGCCCGCTATACTGTTGTGCCACAGGCCCGTTTCGCCACAGGCATGCCATGGCACAGGCCTGCTATACCGATGTGCCACGAGCCCATTTTGCCACAGGCATGCCATGGCACAGGCCTGCTATACGGTTGTGCCACGAGCCCATTTTGCCACAGGCATGCCATGGCACAGGCCTGCTATACCGTTGTGCCACAGGCCCGTTATGCCACAGGTCAGCAGTGCCACGGGTCTGCTATCCCGTTTTGCCACAGGCCCGTTTTGCCACAGGCATATTATGGCGCAGGCGTGCTATACCGTTGTGCCACAGGCCTGTTTTGCCACAGGTTCGCTATGGCACAGGCCTGCTATACCGTTGTGCCACAGGCCCGTTTTGCCACAGGCATGCCATGGCACAGGCCTGCTATACCGTTGTGCCACAGGCCCGTTTTGCCACAGGCATGCCATGGCACAGGTCTGCTATACCGTTGTGCCACAGGCATGCCATGGCACAGGTCTGCTATACCGTTGTGCCACAGGCCCGTTTTGCCACAGGCATGCCATGGTACAGGTCTGCTATACCGTTGTGCCACAGGCCTTGTGCCACATGAATGCATGTTTGTTTATCTTGAGACGTTATATTCTTCTTGGGAGTTAGGGGTGGGGAGAGAGGGGGGTTGTTACGAAAATGGGAGGAGGGGGAAGGGGGTGGTTCTCCCGATGATTTAATATGCCACTGGTTTCAAAGTGGGATGAGTGCAGGCGGAAACTGAAACATGCAATAAACAGTACTGTTTATTGTTTACTGTTCCCTGCCTCATTTCATTTTCAATTTTGAAACATGCAAGCTAAAACGGAATTGTTGATCCGCTAACTGATGGAACAAACAAATTACAAAACGGACACAACGCGTTTCGACCTATTTCTCTTCTTCAGGCAGAACGAACAACATTCAAAACATTGGAAACAAAGGACGAGCGAAAGTCCATTCATCGCTTCAACAACGTGTGGAATAAATTAGTTGTAGGGGGAAACAAGCGCGGGCTAACAATTCCTTCGTCTTTACAATAATGACTTGGCAAAGATTATAAAAAGAAAAAAAAAAAAAAAAGTGGGGTGGGGGGAGTGAAAGAAAAGTAGAAAAAAAATTAGGGCATTAGAATATAGATATATAATCTTTCGATCTCTTCGATCTCGTGCGAACAGTGACATGGGTGAAAAATTCAACCAAGTACAGAATCGAACTGAATGGAAGAGGGCAGAGGTTGCAGGGCAGAAGACAAAGATTGAAATGATGAATTATCAAATAGATGAAACATAATCAAAATAATAATGATATAATCATCATTATCATCATCATTACAAATGACAGCAACAGCAACATTTATGCTGATAGTAATTATAATAGAGACAGTGGAAGAACAGGAAGGAGAAGAATAGTTACAATGATAGTTAAATAATGATAATGGGAAATATAGATAGAATCTAAGAATGTTGTAAATCGTTATTGATAATAGCAGTGATAACAATGATAGTAATAATGATGATCATGATAGAAATGACAAATGTGTTACTATTGAAAATATCAATGATAAGAAAGATAATAAAGAAAGGCAAGATAGTAATATCGTGTTGTCATCTTGATAGCCATGATCACCTACCCCTCATTCTCTCTCTCTCTCTCTCTCTCTCTCTCTCTCTCTCTCTCTCTCTCTCTCTCTCGACAGCCACCACCATCCACCCATGCACCCCTGTGTGTGTGTGTGTGTGTGTGTGTGTGTGTGTGTGTGTGTGTGTGTTGAGAGAGAGAGAGAGAGAGAGAGTGTGTGTGTGTGTGTGTGTGTGTGTGTGTGTGTGTGTGTGTGTGTGTTCACGTCATTTTTCTCAAAGCCAGTTTTCAGCTCCTAATCCTCTTTTCCTCACACTCTCTTTCCTACATCTGTCTGCCTGGCTTTGGTGTATGTCAGCTCAGTGATACGACATGACTCTGACTGCAGCAACATCATGAAGAAAACTGACAGGATTGTCACAGATCACAAGCCGAGGCCACCCCACCCCCACCCCACTCCTTCCCCACACAGTCTGGCTTTGTGAGTAACATGACTACAATGCTCCCTCATCTGATTGTGCCGTAACGCTTGTGAACGGCCGCGACACCCTCACATGCATTTCATGAGCTCACACTCGTCATGTTCGTGGTGGACTCCGTAATTTCACGTATCACGTTACAGGCTGAAAACCCATCATCTGAGAGATTGTCGTCCTTGATCCAAACTGTCACGTGACTGTCTCCTGTCACATGACTAACACCACCATCCCCAGCCACGGTCCTTGCATATGAATTTTCATGAACTGCTATGCTACTCTGACAAACTTTCAATCAAACAGACGTCAGAACTATGATGCTTGTTTGTTATGTTCAGCTTAACCCTCTAAAATGGAGATCAAACCCCACCGATTCACTGACCCACCACGAGGCCAGAAGACTGAAAATCAGTCAAATGATCAACTCAATACTGATATGAGAGAGAGAGAGAGAGAGAGAGAGAGAGAGAGAGAGAGAGAGAGAGAGAGAGGAATGTTTATCTCTCCTACTCTGGGATCCTGTGTCAAGTTTCACTTATCGTCCCAGAGGAAATGTAAGTGGAATGTAGTTTCTTAGTCTTGTGACTATGCATTGTTTGCCTTTATGCCTCTAATTTTAATGGGGTAACTGTATGCCATAACCTAGTAAAAAAAAAAAAAATCTCTTGAGATGATTTATGAATGCTGTTGTTGTCTAAATGCTCTCTAATAGATGACTCTAATTAACGAATGGGCTTGGACTAAAATGTATTCCAGCAATTAAGTACACAACCCATTTGACTACTTCGAAGAGTTTTTTCCTTAATTGTTTTGCAATTTCTCATTGTCTCACGCCATTTGTAAAAACGCGTTCAAAACCTGAGTGAAGAAACTAAAGTGGAGACAGAAGATGAAAGGTGATACATTTATGCTGCTCTCACCTTTGCCACCTGAAACCTCACACTTTACTGGAAGTCCAGAGGGCAAGTGCGATGACTCATCAAGCAGGAATCTTAGCAACTCATCTATTAACTAGGTTCAGTAATCTCCACAGGTGCTGGGAGCCTGTTATTGTCTTCGACAATTGGCCCAGCACAGGAACAAGAGTTCATGCTACTACATGGAAATATGTCTGTGAAAAATTTTTGTGAAACAAAGTAGAGAGAATTTGTATGCAAAGAGTGTAAAAGTTTAGTTGTTTATCAAAAGGGGAAACTTTCTTTTGCATTGTCTGACCGGCTGTTTGTCGACGTTGCGTGACCAAGAGTCTGACACCGGATGGGTCGGCTTACCCATATCAAAGGTTAAAAGTCAAGCGTATCAGGATCGGATGTCACTACACAGGCCTAAGTTAAAGCTTTACCAGCCGCCGTGGCTGGAACAGCGCCTAGCTTCTCGAACTTGCCAGCTGAGAGGTCATGGTCTTGGTTCCCGTCAAAGGCATTCATTCATTGTGGGGTTTTCGGCCACTGTCGGTGTCTGGGACAGAGGTGAGAGAGCGATGAGCTCAATGGGAATGCTTGAACCACACGGCCGAGTTTCATCTTCTGAACGAATCCGTCTCTATGAGTATACCTTAATTTTCTCGGCCAACGAGAAACCCGGACCTGGGAGAGATCCATAGTGGCATACTGCGGGTGCAGCCCAGCCTAAGGCTACAGGTCTAGTAACCCAAGATTAAAATCTAGATGATGACGAATGAGTTATAGTGACAAAGTCGGTCACTACAAATTTAAGTAACATTGAAAAAGGTTAACTGACACAAACTGTGCTTTAGTGACTGACGTCAAAGTAAAGGCTAGAAGACTAACAATTGATCACGTTGACCCCAATCCACGTGTAAAAGTCAACGTGACTCCAATGAAGACTGCTATGGCGCAAATTGATATTAAAAGTCCATCAGTCAATGAATTGAATCGATGTGATCTCAAGAAAGGTTTAAGATCATATAATACAAACCGACGTCTAACATCAAGAGATGTAAGATGTGTCATGGTGACCCAGATCGAGGTACAATGTCAGATCGACAGAAAGTGATCCAGTTTGAGTCGTTGTGAACCAGTTTGGTCTATTGTCATCCCATATTGGAGTTAAAGGTATACTGAATGAGAATGGGTCAGCGTTACACAGGGCAGGGTTCACTGTTATATCATCATAACGTGTCGTGGTCAATCAGAGCGAATCAACAGTCAGGCACCCCCAATATGGCGTATAGTGACCGACTTCGAGGCCAATGGTCGTATTAGTAGAATGGGTCAGGATGACCCACAGAAAATGTAAATCAAGAAACCAACATTCAGATCTACAAAGGTTGACCTTTTGTTTCTTTGTTTGTTTGTTTTTTGTAATGACAGATGTGGAGGATAGAAGTCAAGGTGGTATAGTTTGGGTCACAGGGATCCGAATCGACATCTAAGCCCAAGTTGACAGAAACTCTGTCAGGTGACAGAGGTCGAGGTCACAAGTAATATGTGGCTCATCTTGTTCTCCGCAAGCCCAGTCGTGAGAGTGCAACATCTCTTCTCAGAACACTTCACTGGTTTCCTGTAAAGGCCAGAATTCAATATAAAGTTGCCTGTCTCTGCTTCCAGTGTATCTATCACGAGAACACGTCATCTTATCTTTCCAATCTGGGGCCCGGAATAGCTCAGTGGTAGAGCGCTGAACTCGTAATCTTGGGGTTGCGGGTTCGAATATCCACCGGGCCGTTTCGGTACAGGGGGGTTTTCCCCTCGGAGTTAACATTGGTTCTGACTCCATTTCCCATACAGTCCTTCGAATGAGACTATAAACCGAGGTTCCGTGTGTGAACGCACACATAACATCTTGCACACACGTAAAATCCCATCACCAACTTTCGGAAGAGAAGGCCAGTTTGGCCTTTGGTATGGATGACACGTTACACATAGCATGCACCTTCCCCGAAGATGGAGTATGGCTGCCTTAATGGCGGGATAAGAAAACGGTCATACACACAAAACTCCACTCCCTTTGTTGGGTAGATGGGATTAATCCTTGCCTGTCTCTACAGGGAGTGTCCGCGGGAGTGTCAGCCTGCGTACGCAAAGAAAAAAAATCTTTCCAATCTCCTGCATAAATGCAAACCTTCTCGAACACTCCGTTCTTCTGACACCCCACTGCTGACTGTTCCTCGCTTCTCTCTCGATACCTTTGGTTAAAAAGTCCTTCTCTGTCTTTGGCCCAATTGTATGGAACTCTCTACCCCTGATTCTCAACTTTCAAACGGCATCTGAAAACCTACCTCTTTCAAACTCATCTATTTTTGAGAAACAAATGTGCAAGTCCTCCCTAATTAGATTCATTCTCTTGCCTGTTCGTTTCTAGACCAGTAATGTGAAGGGGTGTGTGTGTGTGTGCACCGCGCGCGCGCGCGCGCGCGCGCGCGTGTGTGTGGTGTGTGTGTGTGTGTGTGTGCGTGCGCGCGCGTGTGTGTGTGTAAAGGTGAGGAGTGGTTTGGAGAGGATTTTTGAATGAGAGAGAGCCTTTTCTTTTGTGATTTGTTTTTAAATTATTATTATTATTATCATTGTTATTACCATTATACAGTGTGTTAATTGTGACTGCAATGCGATTTGTTTTAGTATTGATATACAATGTGTGAGAGTGATCTATATAATCATAATGTTCTGTGGTAAGTTTTCTTAATTAAAAAATGAATTTTGTATAATGTGTTTATATTATCATTAGAATGTTTAATCATTAATGTTGATATGGAATAATTGTGATATTTGTAAGGTTGTTATGTACAATTACATACAGATGCACGCATACACACACATGCATACAGAAGCACATGCACACGAGCACATACTTCCACGCACACACCCATGTGTGCACACATATGCACGCACAGTGCTCACACACATGCACACACATGCGTACATACAGTATAGGTCTCTGACCGAAACTGACGTGAAAGAGTTCTAATGTGCATGTTCATACATTATTTGATTTGTGCAAGTCAGTAGGCTTATTTGACATCTCGAGGTTTTGTATTTTTTCAATGTGCATAACTCCTATTTTTACCGTTTGCTCTTTCTTGAAATTTGAAGCACTATTGAGCATTGTTATGGAATATGCGCTATAGAAATAAACATTATTATCATTATCATTATATAGCGTACAATTTGATGTGGGTAATTGTGACCCAATTTGACATTAAATTTGAAGTACCCTAAACTGGATCATGATGACCCAGGACCCAGGACTTAGGTTAAGTGACCCTAACTGGAATTACTGTGACGGAGTTGATGAAGCCGACCACTGTGGATCATCATGGCGATGCAGACCACAGTGACCAATACAGCTCTTTGTGACTGATTGCAGTTAATGTTCCAGAAGTCCGAACTGGATCACAATGAACAAGATCTAGGTGTAGTGTCAAGTGAACCAGATCTGAACGTAGGGACGTAACGAGCCGCCGTGCGAAGTGGTTAGCGTCGCGGACTCCCAGTTGGGAGGTCGTGGGTTCGAATCCCATCAGAGTCATGTGGGTTTTTCTGCCCCGACCGGCTCCTACCCAGAGTTGAGTTTACTGCGGACTCAGTTGGGAAGACCGTCGAGTTTCATCCACTTAATGGATGCGTTTCTGAGAGTGTTGCTCAAATTTCCTGACCAACACTGCAGGTGCCTGTATCTCTCGGGCCTGGTTGACGCCGGGATATATTATGAAAGGAAGCGTAGAGTACAGCCCTGCCATGTAGTCTCAGACCGAAATGGACATCCGTAGCATCATCTTAATCATCCTCATTCTCATCGATCAGCATTAAAAAAAAAAAAAAAAGAAGAAGAACGTAGGAACGTAAAAATAAAGGTCACTGTGACATAGGTTATTCGGTGGCGTTGTATAGGTGATTTCTTTCTTTTATTGGGTACATTCGCCACTTTAGAAATGATGGGAGTAACGTCTTGAAGCATGGGGGGGGGGGGGGGGAGGGAACATCTCCTTAGAATCAACCCATGCGGTTGAGTTTGTATTTCTCTTTATTGAGAACATTCGTCTTGGAAGGAATGTTGATTTGGGCAATGTTTTGAAGCTTTGGGATGTGATGATGTCGGCCAAATGTTCCCCAGTCCCTTGAGCAAATTCAGAACTCAAAGAAACGAACGAATGGGAAAAGTATCCAAACCACTCCAAACGCCTCTGCTAAACTGCCATCGCTCCAGAGCTTGGAAGACACTGTGGAGAATGGCCAGAAGGCAAAACCAATGCAGAAATTCGGATGGAGGTGGAAAATCTCGGCATGAAAGAACTTATTGTTATATACATTGACGGTCCCCTCACCAAAGGTACGTCAGGCTGGGGGTACACAGTGAAGCAAAATGGCCGAACTATCCAGGAAGACGATGGTGCATACAGTTTAACACCTTCAAGTCTAACAATGGAGGTGGAAGCAGCGACACAGGCACTCATCCACAGACCAGCTTAGAACTCAATAAGCCATGGTATACTGACCGACTCCATGAACCTGCTTCCAAAAGTAGAAAGTGGAATGGGAAGCCCTACTTGGCGCGAAGTGATGCGCAGCATTCCATTAGAGAGACTCGCATGGATGTAGGCCTACTGCCCTTGATGTGCATATGTTAAAAGGAAACGAGACAGCAGACACAGCTTGGCCGATCTGATGTGATAAGAAATCTAAAGATCCACCTCAACAAACAAGAGCAAAGCCACTTTTCCACAGACCATCTTTCAAAGCTCAACATCAAGACTGGAAGTGGCCGCACCTCAAGACTCTAAGGAAGAGCAAGAAACATCACCAACCAAAGACTGGAATCATCACCTCAAGGCCAACACTGCGAAGACTCCAAGAGAATGAGGCAGACTCATACAGGCCTTTCCAATGACAGACACAAATGACCAAACTCACGTCAACTGAGATTTTGAATCTCTTAGGACCATCAATTATTACTGTAACCGTATGTAACTATAGTAATTATGGGAGAGCCTATAGATCTGGATGTGTATCCACTGGTGTGTGTGTGTGTGTCTGTGTGTGTGCTGTTGCTGTTGTTGTTGTTGTTGTTGTTGTTGTTGTTGTTGTTGTTACTGATATAGAGTAACTATGTCATCTTCGGAACATTCGTTCACCACAAATAATCAAAGGCACCACACACACACACACACACACACACACACACACACACACACACACCACACACACGCACGCACGCACGCACGCACGCCGCACGCACGCACACACGCACGCACGCACGCACCACACACACAGGCACGCACAAGAACACGCGCGCGCGCGCGCGCGCGCGCCGCACACACACACACACACACACACACCACACACACACACACACACACACACACACACATATATATACGCACACACATAAACACATGCGCGAGCGAGCGCGCGCACATGCGTGTACACCTATATACATAAGCACACATACATATTCACGTAAATGTACACACACATGCGCTCAAGCGTGTATGCAGGAACATGCTCACATAAGTCCACAGATCACTCACACACACACACACACACACACACACGCACGCACGCACGCACGCACGCACGCACGCACGCACGCACGCACGCGGGCGCGCGCGCGCGCGCGCGCACACACACACACCCCACACACACACACACACACACACACACACACACAGAGGCCTGTGCCCACCCACCCACTCACACACTTATACGCACTCACGAGTACACTCACCACCCACACACACACACACACACACACACACACACACACACACACACACACACACACAACACACACACTATAAATCATAACAACACAGACAATGTTAGGTAGGTACCCAAGATCTAACCAGGCTAGTGCGCAGGTCAGACATCCGCTAAATCGTAGCCATGAGACCCTCTTCTTGAATTCTCTCTCTTCTTAGTCATCAATCTATTTCACCATCGTGTGCAATGCGGTCTGGAAACTAAATAGATGCAACGTAGCAGTACATGCACAAGTACGCACGCAGTGATACCTCCTTAAATGAAACTGACACTGTCCGTGGGGGCCAGCACTGATAACTGTGAGCCCCAGAACTGATGGACTTGTTGGCTGTCTGCGGGCTGCTTACCCCGCGCCGTGCTGTAACGTACACCGGGGGCGTTGATGAATGGCTCCGGCTGGGTCCTGTTACTAATGAGACTGTATCTGGTGACTCGTTGTCCTGTCTGCAGACCGCTAGCTGGGCCTCCAGGCTCCACAGCGCCCAGCGTTGGCAAGGTCTGGAGCTAGGTCCGTTATCCTGGTCTTCATGAAGTGGTGCTGGATACTGTTCTCTGGGAAACTTACCTTAACTGTTCGGTCATCTACAGGCGGATGGATTAGTTTCACAAACTGGTTAAAGCACTTGAAAGCTTGATCAGTATAAAAAAAGGGGACAGTGATTGAACGGTATTGCCATGAAAGCGTGTGGGTGTGATAAAACAGCATTTCGGTCTGTTTGAGCCCATGTTGAGTGTATCCGAGTGGGTAGTTCTATGCAGACTGGGGGACGAAACGCGTTATTTTCGAGGCTTTACTGCTCTGGAAAGACACACTAACGAAAAAAAATATTGACTGAGTGTTAGAAGACAGTCACCTTTGTGGGTCTTTGTTCTTAGAGACTGACATCTGTGGCGTTCTTTACAATTTACAACTAAGGCAACTGAATCAGTGTCACCCGTAAAAAAAAAAAGGAAAAAAAAAAAAAAAAAAAAAAAACGAAACTGGTAGTGACTCGCTGTGACGTTGAGACCAGAAACTTACAGAACCACCCCCCATTTCCTCCTTTCATGTCAAAATATTTCAGGAACGAACAAGAATAACAAAACAAGTCTTTGAGAGAGAAAAAAAAAGAGACTCTTTCCGGCATCGGTGAAGCAAAATCAGGACAGCCGGAAAGCCGGGTACAGCTGTGCAGACAGCAGCATTGAGAGTGAGGAAACAATGCCTGGGACAAAAGTGTGTTGCTTTAGCATCGCCATTGTGGTCCTGTGCAGCAATGTCAGCGGCCAGCTGGGCGTGACGCCCACAGCTAGTCGTCATGGCCAGACTGCTGCTGATGAGACGGGGGTCAGCAGCCAGCACCACCACCACCACCAGCACTTAGAGAAGCCGCCAGAGCAGCCAGATGGGCCAGTGAGGAGTGAAAAGGAGATGGTGGCCCCTGTGGGCAGGCTGATGGAGATACAGACGGCAGCCTTGTTGGAGCTGTTGGCGCCTGGCGTACACTGTCACGACAAGCAGGTGCTTGTACAGGTGGGTCGTGGTTATGGCTTTTGTGGGGGGGGGGGGGGGGGGGGGGGGGAGGGGGGAGGGGCTGGGGGGGGGGGGGGGGGGGGGGGGGGTGTGTGGTGTGGGGTGTGTGGTGTGTGTGGGTGGTGTGTGTGTGTGTGTGTGGTGGTGTGTGGTGGTGGTGTGTTGTGTGTGTGTGTGTGTGTGTGTGTGTGTGTGTGTGCGGCGGCGTGCGTGTATGCGGGCGCGTGCGTGTGTTGGTGCACATGGTAGAATAATACTTGAGCGAGCATGAAATAGCCTTTGACCGTCAGTCTGCTTTTCATTGATTTAACTTTATTGGCTGTCAGATATTATCAGTTGTTACTGTTTATTACATTTGGGATAGATTTATTCATAAAAAAATAATAAATCTGAATAAAAATCAGCTTTAACTGTCAGTTATGTGAAAGAAATAAAACAAAAGAAAAAAAAAAGCTGATAAAAACAAAGCATGGTCAATTA
>CM065721.1:3761495-3763995 GCA_033310375.1 Conus canariensis | reverse complement strand
AGTGAGTCCCCCGTCTGGAGTGAACCTTATATAAGGAGCTACTTTTCAGAATTCTATTCTTCAAGCATGGACCCACAGCCTTGGATAACTCAGCATGAGCATGTAGCTTTTGAACAAGAACTAAGCAGTTTCTACACATCACCATATACTCCTGCTGATGTTGTCTCCACATCGTCAGCTCTTGACGATGCCAGAACGACTCTAATACGCTCAGAAAGTGTTCGTTCCCTGCCAGAGCTGAAGACGTCAGTCAGTGAACTAGATGCTCACACATCTTTTTCAGTGACACCCACACCAGTATTGGTTTCTGTGGCAGCGGAAGAGAGTCACGTGTCTGCGCCTGGAGAACATGTTTTCTTACATTCAAGTTTCAGTTCCAGTATTGATGATCTAATATCAAAGCATTCTTTTCATGAGGACAGGCAGGCTTCAATGTCACAAACGGAACACAGAAAGCCTCTTTCAGTGTGGTCTTCTTCGCTGGACACTTTAGAAACTTCATTACGATTGGATGATACAACATTGTTACCCTTTCTGTACGGTTCAGCGGAGAATTTGACACAGCTCGGGTCAACGCAACCATCGTCTGCCATGGATCGTTCAGATTATGTAAAAGAATCTGAGATAACGGAACAGTCCTATTCTCTGCAATCTTCTTTCGCTTTCGTCACATCGTCGCCACGTTTTGCCAGGACGACTTCACTGTCAGACACGTTCCTGCCTCCCTCATCGACTTCACTGTCAGACACGTTCCTGCCTCCCTCATCGTTTGCTGTAGAAAGCAGTCAGGTGTGGCCTGTACCGCCAGCAGAAGCAGATGACCTGTTTTCAACAGACACGCTTGTCCACCCACCGGTGATTTGGTCCCAGATGTCTGCTTTGGATTTGTCTCAAGACGATGCTGAAACAACTTTAACTGCACGAGTCACACAGGGTGAAAGTTGGACTACTGCCGACAGACGGTATACTTCACTCGCTAGTTTGCAACAAACCCCTGTTATTTCTTATTCATCAGTGACTGAAGGCCCGAAACCAGAGTATCCAAACATACTATCACTGACATCCAGCATACAAATGACCGATGATCTGGAACTTTCAACATTACCAACGCTCTCCTTTGCAATGTCTTTCCAAAGCAGAGCAATGCAAACTTCTGATCCGAGCGTTTCCACGTTCAGAGAGAGCATGTCCATGGCGCCAGCAGTGGTGTTGTCTTCAGTCATGATCACATCACGAGAGTTTGCCTTGACCTCAATGAACGCTTCATCGGATATGAGTTTTTTTGTTTCCACAACAGAACGTTTCTTACCCAGCAGGCTTGGTGAGATGTCGTCTCATATGTTTGCTTCTCAAGAACTGTTTCCAGGCAGTAGTTTTCAGTCTGAAAGTGCGCTCCTACACACGATGTTTGCTGCTCCAGAATCCGCATCAGACAAAAAGAGTGTGCACCCTGTCGTCATGTTGTCGGTTGCTTCAGAGTCTGTCTTCACAAGAACAGCTTTCAGTGCTAGCCACATGTTCTCTTCGTTGATTTCACCCACAAGAAGTACAGCTGATCGAGACTTTAGCACAATACAACCATTTGTAGATCCAGCACCTTTGGAAACTGAAAGTGACGCGTTGTTACCCTCATATCTAATACCGGCGACTGAAATTTCTCCCATTCAAGAGAGCTTGTCAACATTTCCAGCATACTCTTCTCAGCAAGTCGTCCCTTCTGTGCAAGATGATTTAATGACAGATGACGTCCGTGTGACTGATAGCGTGCCATTTTTATCCTCTTCTTTGACAGAAACTTCGTCTTTGTATGTGTCAGCTGAAATTGATTCCAGTTTCATGCAAATATCTCATTTTCATTTGGATGAAACACCATCTTCTTTTGAAATTGAGAAGACTGTTGACTCCAGTGTTAGTGGGGTGTTATTTTCTGTGAGTGGAATCATGTTAACCTCTGACACGGAGCAATTTATGACAGAGAGGTCTGAATCTGTGTCACGCACAACAGAAATAATGTCATTAACCCCTCCTCTTTCATCTTGCTCTCCTTCAGCCATTCCAGTAAGCATTTTAGATACATATTGTACAATGTGTGACAGCGTACATTCGGTCATCTTGTCCAGAGCAACCATCATGTCGACAACATTGAGAAGTTCTGAGACTGTTACACCCACTGTTCATGCAGCAGCTATCAACCAATCAGATGCGCATTTTGACACGCAGCAGGCCGGACAGGAAACAACCGATCTGTTTGACGCATCATGGGAAACAACAGAATATTCAACAGCTGTTACGTTCCTGGCGTCAGAGTTAAAACCCGGTGATTTTGTTACCACGTTCCTGGCGTCAGAGTTAAAACCCGGTGATTTTGTTACCACGTCAAAACTCGACATCATTTCAAGGGTAGCAACTGTTCCTAGTGATTCAGGGGTAACAGCTCCATCTGCGATGTCCACCGTCTCAGTGAAATCCACCGCTACAACTTTCATCTTCCCTCACAGCT
>CM065721.1:3753995-3758995 GCA_033310375.1 Conus canariensis | reverse complement strand
TAGGATGGGCGCTATAGAAATTGTCCTCATTATTTTTATTATTATTATTATTATACCGCAACACATTGCCTGGTTTCTACCGGTTATATGGCCCTCTAATTACTTTGATGCCGTTCCCTTTTGTATGTATCGCTTCATAATGTATGGATTTCTGACATCAGGTGGCCCCAATAACCCCCCGATGGTGGTCAACCCCATGAACTACTTATCCACCATCCTGGGCCGTTACTTCGAATGGCACGTGCCTCGTGACATGTTTTCGGACATCGAGGATGGCGATACACGCTCTTTGACCTTGACCCTGACACTGCCCCGCCGTAACCAGACTGTGCCGGCCAGTTTCTGGGTCCAGTTTGATCCCGTCAGACAGGTAAGGGGTCGACTGTTCCACAGAGCTATCAAGAACTTAATATACACTTATCAGTTGATAAGTATAGTCGTTTTCACATCTTACAAGACAGTATTCAGGATATTCATCGGGATGATTGTTATTGGGTGAGTGACGGAGGGGTAGAGGTAGTGGAATTTTGGAAAGGGGGTGGAGAGGGGGGGGGGGGGGCTGTTACAAATTAGCATCCCCACTGTTCCATGTCCCTGTTACTGTTGCAGCATTTCCAGTAGAGCTCTGTGATAACCGTGGGGTGGTCCTCGCTCTGTAACCTAACCTTCCGTCCAATACGAAAAAATGAAATAAATCTAATTTTGAAACCATGACTGTAACCGTCAAATTTTTGCTGAATTCTCCTTTAACTTGTTGAATGTAAACGGGTATGGTTGTAATAGTTTCCAGACCTTCACACTTCTGATAAGATTTGGAGACTTAACTGATAACAAAACCGACAGAAACGGAGAAAGCTGTATTTGTACGTTTTGTGTCTAGCTAATAGTCCTGACCAACAATGTTGTGCTACTGTTTCTTCAGTTGCTGTCTGTTCACTAAAAGTGAGATCAGACGATGTCCTATCAGATATGAGAAATGCTTGTGAATCTGATTAGTTCTGTGCTTTGACGATATGTTATGTGGACATCCATCAATTATGATAATGCAATATAAGCCTAGATTTCTATGTACATTCGAATGTACATTCATAAGTGGTTTCTCGTTCTTCGTTTTTATGTCCTAAATGTTCCTTGTTTTTGCCTGAAGAAGACCCAGCAGATTACACAAAAATTGTATATGTATATATAATAAAATAAATTAATAATACAATAAAAATTATAATAAACAAATAGATAAATAAACAAGAAAAAAAGAAGATGACATGCAGAATGATTCCTTTGTTCTTAGACATTGGATCGAGAAATGTTTCTACACACGTGAATGCATGTAATATTGAATGTGTTCGAAGGGAAATTAAGGGCATCTGAGCATTAAACCTGTAAGCTGTCTTCTCCAGTTTCTGTGCACTCTGTGTATCATTTTCACTCGAGCGCAGTCGTACAAGTTGCTGCTGCTGTGTAGAAATGTCAGGTACAGGGTACATGGGCAAACTTGGAACATACTTTTTTTTTTTTTTTAAATTTGGCAAAGTATTTACTTAAAACAAATTTAAAACAAATTCATGTATGTACAAATATATAAGTTGTTATAATAAAGAGTTCAATTCAAAATATAAAATATCCTATGACATTTGTCTTGATGTTCTTTGTATTTGAAGGAATGAATGGGAGAATGAGTTGACACAACTGACAACATGTATATGTTGGAATTATATAATCGTGCTAGGAAAGTATTAGCAAAGAGGTTTTTTAAATATTTTTTCCCAGTTTTTAAACAAACAAGCACACACGACTAAAGACAAATATGTAGCATAATAATTGTACAAAAACACAGAAGAAGTCAGACACAATAAGAGAACAAACACGCATGTCCCCCCCCCCCCCCAAAAAAAAAAAAAAAAGGAAAAAAAAAAGAAAGAAAGAAAAAGTCGCAGACACACACACACAAACATACATGAATTGTAAGCAGGACATATATGCATAAACTTACACACACACACACACACACACACACACACACACACACACACACACACACACACACACATGTAGAAATGTATAACCTGAACATACTTTTTTTTTTTTTTTTTTTTTTTTTTTGGGGGGGGGGGGGGGGGGGGGGTCTCCTTGTTTGTTCTGTGTGCTTTATGTTGTCATTTCTGCTAGGCGATTTGTTGTACCAATCATTTTTTTTTTTTTCATGTTTGATTCAGTTACTTTTTCGTGTCATCGCAGTGTCGGTATTTGTTGGATGGTTTGAGTGTCCTTGAGGTGTCCTATATTGAACTTACAAAACGTGAATTTTGAAGAGGGAATATTTGATACGTTACGGCTTCTCTCTTGCAACACATTGAGAAATGTCAGCTTCTTGTGTAAATCCCCTGACATGAAATCGCTCTGTGTGCTGTGTGTTGTACTCAGGAGTTACCGTACTTGTTGGTTATCCACTGTTGCTGTTATCTGCCTCATTCAAGGTTTCCATTCATGTCCAAGACATAAAGGACTGTTTGGATATGTCCAAGGACTGTTTGGATATGTCCAAGGACTGTTTGGATATGTCCAAGGACTGTTTGAATATGTCCGAGTTTTGTCTCATTCATGTCCAAGACATAAAGGACTGTTTGGATATGTCCAAGGACTGTTTGAATATGTCCGAGTTTTGTCTCATTCATGTCCAAGACATAAAGGACTGTTTGGATATGTCTGAGGTTTGTCTAATTCATGTCCAAGACATAAAGGACTGTTTGGATATGTCCCAGTTTGGTCTAATTCAGGTCCAAGACATAAAGGACTGTTTGGATATGTCCGAGTTTGGTCTAATTCATGTCCAAGACATAAAGGACTGTTTGGATATGTCCGAGTTTGGTCTAATTCAGGTCCAAGACATAAAGGACTGTTTGGATATGTCCCAGTTTGGTCTAATTCATGTCCAAGACATAAAGGACTGTTTGGATATGTCCGAGTTTGGTCTAATTCATGTCCAAGACATAAAGGACTGTTTGGATATGTCCCAGTTTGGTCTAATTCAGGTCCAAGACATAAAGGACTGTTTGGATATGTCCGAGTTTGGTCTAATTCATGTCCAAGACATAAAGGACTGTTTGGATATGTCCCAGTTTGGTCTAATTCAGGTCCAAGACATAAAGGACTGTTTGGATATGTCCGAGTTTGGTCTAATGCCTGTCCAAGACATAAAGGACTGTTTGGATATGTCCCAGTTTGGTCTCATTCATGTCCAAGTCATAAAGGACTGTTTGGATATGTACCAGTTTGGTCTAATGCATGTCCAAGACATAAAGGACTGTTTGGATATGTCCGAGGTTTGTCTAATTCATGTCCAAGACATAAAGGACTGTTTGGATATATCCGAGGTTTGTCTAGTTTGGAACCAATTTGTGCTGACCATTCCTTCGTGTTGTGATCTCTTTGTCCAGGTGATGTATGGTTTACCACTGGTGGCCGACCTGGACACCGGCTATCACAGTGTGGTGATTGTGGCAACGGACTCGGGGGGACTGAGGGCTAGCAATGTGGTCAACCTCCATGTCAACTCTTCGGCCCTGGCTCTCATCACACACAGGTATCAGATGGAGATGTTGACACATGGACGCACATTATCATGCAAATTATTCTGAATGTGCAGATACAACAGTATGTATTTGGAGGAAAGAACTAACATGTCATCATCTTCTTTCTATTTTCGTTCACAATCGTTAACAAACACAGCCGCATTTCACAACACAGTGCTCTCTCTCTCTCTCTCTCTCTCTCTCTCTCTCTCTCTCTCTCTCTCTCTCTCTCTCTCTCTCTCTCTCAGATAGGGCGGCGTCAGCTCTCCATTTAAAGATAAAGAGGAATTTAAAAAAAAACTAATGTAAGTTTTCAGGAAAGGGGGTCATCCAGGAGCCAGAAAAGGATGGAATTATAACGAGACAGTTTTGATGCATCGTGTCGTAACTTAACCAGCAGAGCTTAAAAGAAAAACTACTTTGTGGTTCATTTTGTGAAAGTTATTTAAGCTAAAAAAAATTAACTCTTTGTTTTGTTTTTTAAAAGATATTTGATTCGCAGATTCAGCCTATTGTTCAGTACGGCGCAGAGTTATGGGGACTAGAAAAGGCTAGGTTTCATTGTGAAAAGGTGCATTTGTTTGCTCTCAAAAGATTTTTAGGTGTAAAGATGCGAACACCCAATGACTTTGTTTACGGAAAGACAAACAGATACCCCATTTATATAAACTCGGCAGTAAAATGCATAAAATTTTGGTTAAAACTGACAAGAATTGATGAATTCAGACTTCCTCGAAAAGCTTATAGGATGCTGTTCGAACGAGATGCGCGTGGCAAGAAAAAGTGGGTTTTAAATATTCGTTGTAAATTGAATATGTTTGGATTTGGGTATGTATGGCTTCATCAAGGTACAGAGGGAATTGACGAGTTTCTCAAAATCTTTAGAGAAAGAATAATTCCATGCAGGTGGCAATAATGGAATTCTCATACCAGTAACAGTGAAAGGTTTAATATCTATCAAACTTTTTGCAAGGTTCGTGAAGTGAAGACATACTTACTACTGAGCCTCGACAGGCATTTGACAAATGTATTGACTGGATTCAGATTTGTCATCTCTGAAACAGCAGAACACCGATTTTGTTCCAAAACACACCTCTTTGCCAAAATGAAAAAGAAGATGAATTACATTTTTGTTTGATGTTGCTCCATTTTGAACGACTTAAGAGCACAGTACATACCATCTAGATTTTGGAAAGGTCCTAGTCAGTTTAGACTGACACTGCTCATGGCATCTGAGCATGAACGAACGGTTTGAAATTTGTCAGTATATTTGTACACAGCGTTTAACTGCATTCTATTGTCGTGTCTTGAATGCGTGATAAAATATTATTGTTGACACTGTATTTGTTTATTTCTATTAGATCTGATTATATCATTTTTGTTTACATGCACTCCTTCATGAGTGGAATGGCCTGTACATGAATAAACTAT
>CM065721.1:3733995-3748995 GCA_033310375.1 Conus canariensis | reverse complement strand
GCGCAGTAGCCTGAACCTCACTCATTCCCATAGCAATGTCAGTAGGTTACTGCATGCCAGTTCGTCATTCCTCATTGCAGTCTCTATTCACATTTCTTTTCATTGTGCGTGAAAATGATTCACACCGGTAGCAGGCGTTGGCCTGTTTTTAAAGTTCCACATCTACCATCATGTTTATGTGCATTGTGCTCCGTCTTTTTGAGTGCAAGCTTGTGTAAGTTTAAAGTTAATTATAGTTTGTTGATTTGTTATCGTAATGACTGGATGGCTTTCATAATCGTAAATGCAATTTTCCAAAATGATCGCCAGACCATTTTAAATATTAGGGTTTAATTGAATGTAATTTCACACTACACAAGCATGATTGTGAAGACTAATTTTCATCAACCTTGATGCTAAAAAGTCATCATTTTTTAATCTGACGCTTATAGGTCATCCTACAGGAGCGCAGACTGGTCAAAGGCAGAATCATGCAGCCCTTGAGACTGTATAGTTGGCGTGTGACCCCATCGTCAGTAAAGCAATCCAAGGCACACGACTTCCAAATGAAATGCTGCTTACAATATCATTCACAAGGATCACACACGTTAGCACAAGAGGGAGACGCCGGCATCGTCTCTCTAATTCCATTCACAGTGAAGCCAATAGAACATTCAAAACTCCAACATGTAAAGCCGTAAATCTGGCTTGTAGGCCTAGCAGCGAAGCCCAGCAAGACATCACGCTATTAGATGTCCAGATGCACGAGCTGGATATTGTTGTAAGTCTTGAAACTAGATGCGCGCTTCAGACCACAAATCCTTGACGATGCATCATGTGCACTATTGGTAACAGCATAACCAGCACCCAAAGACACAAGATCTATTGACCACGTTATCGAGCTCTTCGCTTTTTTTCCAGACAGATGATCACACCAAAACTGACTTGATCAGAATGCCGTTGTCTTCAGGTTGAGCGCTAACGTCAGTGTTATTTCAGACATCATTGACGGATCGCCATGCTCTGTTGTGGAAGGATGTATTTTGGCTCCATCACCTTCAGTCCATTTAAAGGGAGACAATCGTTGCCATTTGTTTCTGGACGGTGGATGGGTTGTTTACCTGCAATTTTGACGCTGAATATTTTATTCGTTGTGATTTAGTTGCTCAGTCAGTTGGAAGTTGCACCTTTTTCGGCTCAAAAGTGAAGGGAATGCAGCTCTTGAGCCACTTACACAAGAGCGCAAACGCAACATGAGGAGAAAAAAAAATCACGTCAATAGAAATATATAGGAGTTATGGCGCTGAAGCCCAAACGCAAATGCAGTCCCCACTTTGCATATTCCCTTAGTCGCTCAAGCAAGCGATTTTTTTTTCTAGTTAGCGGATGTTTACAGATGAAATGTCCTCAGCAACTGTTCGCTTCCGATGAGATGCTCAGCACGTCACGAACATCAGAACTGAGTTGGGGGAAATTGACAAACTATAAATAGAGATGGTCAGAAACAGTGTCCCAGAGCGGACCACCACACTTCCACTCTTTGTTACATGCACTTCCCTACCCTCCCCCGCCCCCAACACACACACACACACACACACACACACACACACACACACACACACACACACACACACACACACACACACACACATCTCAAGGTCAGATGAATATAAAGTCACAAACAGACATGCAGGACACAGATCAGCGCGTTGTTTCAGATCATCATCATCATCATCATCGTCGTCGTCGTCGTCGTCGTCGTCATCACTTCTGTATTGCGTAATGTCCGGTAAAATAGGCTGAAAGTTCATCAAGCACACATACATACCGACATTAAACAACCATGAAATTTTTTAAAAAAAAGAAACCCAAGTACATTCTGTTCTAAGGGCAACGAGTAAAGGCGTAAATGTGAGGAAGAAATGGAAGTGTTCAGTTGATGTTGGAAGTCCTGTCTGGGCCATGATCCTGACCTCAGCCAACGACAGTGTCTGTAATGATCATTAGGGCACACAAGATGCTGTCCTGTGAAAGACATTTAATATGCTGGAACGGTTCATCAGGTCACCCCCCCCCCTCCACTCACTTACTACTCACCCCCGCACCCCCACCCCCTATCAGCGTGTGTGTGTGTGTGTGTGTGTGTGTGTGTGTGTGTGTGTGTGTCTGTGTGTCTGTGTGTGTGTCTGTGTGTATTCGTGCGTGCGTTCGCGCGCGAGCGCGCGCGCGGGCGCGCGTGTGTGTGTGTGTGTCTGTGCGTGCGTGCGCGCGTGCGCGCGCGTGTGTGTGTGTGTGTGCGTGCGTGCGTGCGCGCGCGCGCGCTGTATACTTAAAGTTTTGTTTCTTAAATCATTGTGATAATCTGTAATAATAATAATAATGAAAACAGCGTTATTGTAAATGTGTATGATCGGTAAATTCTTCGCAGGCGAAGATCATCTCACCCATATTTCTCCTAATTATCTTTTATCGACATTTACGAGTATCTATTATTGGCTATGTAGTGCACACATTTGATCTGTTAAGGTGCATATTGTTTCACTGTACAATCCATTTCTTATCCTAAATAGATTTCTTCCAACCGGAGAGGCTGCTTTCGTGATGGGTCGGATGACAAGAGATAAGCATGCTTTGAATGCAACTTTTTGTCTTTATTTCTACTTTTGGATAAAGCATATAAGTTAGCCAGTGAGTTATTCGCCCTCCATTTATATCATCTGACCCTCTTACAGAATCTGCGCTGCTGAAGTAAGGTATTCTTTTTAGTCTCTTATCCTGACAGCCACCGATCTTTTCTGTTTTATTTCGTTAAACGTGTTTTTTTTCAATTGTTCTTTTTTTCATTTTTTGGTCCCGTATCAACTTTAACACTTTGCAGAGAAGTGTTCGCAAAATTGTTGTGCTTACAAAGGCATGATACAAGAATAAATCATTTTCACGCAAGGCATGCGAGTTCCTGTTTCTTTAGTCAATTAACATGTGTTTGTTTACGAAAGTGTTGATACTTTTTATCTGTCAAATGCCATTTTTTCCCCAAAAAATATTCTTGCTGGTGGAAACAGAAACACTGTTCAGAGTGGACAGTATCTGTGTATATTTGCGTGAATGGATGTTTCATGTATATAATGACATTTCTGTTTTCATGATGATAGTGTTTTCAATCTTGGGGTGAAAAACTCAGGCGGAATGGCAGATGCCTTCAGCAAGACCTGATTGCCATGTATGCCAGAACATTTTCAGGACAGGACTGCCCGAACTACGAGATTATTATTATTATTATTATTATTATTATGAATACTTATATAGCGCCTATTCTCGGCTAGAGACCAAGCTCTAAGCGCTTTACAAGCCACACTCGTTTACACAACGGGCTGCCTACCTGGGTAGTGCCGATTGAAGAGCTGCCGGCTGGCGCTTCATTCAGTCGTTTCCCACGTCATCCAGCCCATATCATTCAATATTGTTTACTCAATTTCCTTACTTCCTTCATTCTTTACATTTCTTACGCAGGGTGCATGCTATGTGTAACGTGTCATCCATACCAACGGCCAAACTGGCCTTCTCTTCTGAAAGTTGGTGATGGGATTTTACGTGTGTGCAAGATGTTATGCGTGCGTTCACACACGGAACCTCGGTTCATAGTCTCATTCGAAGGACTGTATGGGAAATGGAGTCAGAACCAATGTTAACTCCGAGGGAAAAATCCCCCTGTACCGAAACGGCCCGGCGGAGATTCGAACCGGCAACCCCAGGATCACCAAGATTACAAGTCCGGTGCTCTACCAACTGAGCTATTCCGGCCCCAGTGATTCCGGCTATTCTGAGATGACTGTTGTGATGGAGCTGTATTGAGTTGCAGGGATGAAAGAACAGCGATTCCGAAACTGAGCATCCTTTCGGCTGCTAACTTTTTCTGTGTAGCACTTTACCATGTCCTAACTACCCCATCTTCTTTCTTCTTCTTTCTTTAAACATCCGCCATCATCATTTTGATGGTTCTGATGTGTATAAAACTGAGGGGTTTCCACAAGGCTGTTGACATAGACATGTAGGACTGGCAGTAGGGGACTTGTGGGGTGAGGGTGGTGGTGGTAGTGGGGGGGGGGAGTGGGGGGAGGGCACTGGTTGATCAAATTTGGGACTTGAAACACTTCACTGAGGTTGAAGAAATAACCTCAGGAGGCAGGCTGTTCCAGTCCCTGACAGTCCTCGGGAAGAAGGAAAACTTCCTGTAATTGGTTTTACAGGCATGGAAGAGATATGTCTCCCTGTTTGACTGTCTTGTAGTCCGTGCTGGGGTGTTTGGTGTAGGCCTGAATGGGGTGTTGATGCTAACCTCTTCTCGATGGTATTTGAAGAAGGCGGTCAGCCTTGCTGCTCATCTTCTGTCTGCTAGGGTGGACCACTGTAGATGTGTCAGCATGGAATCGACATTTGAGGTGTGACGGTGACGGTTCACAACATCGCTGGCTGCCTCGCGCGTGAAGCGTTGGACTGTGATTTTACTCCTGGTGGTGTTGAGAACATCATAGACTTAGGGGCAGGTTGTCTCCATGAGACGTGGGTGGGGGACTGTGATTTTACTCCTGGTGGTGTTGAGAACATCATAGACTTAGGGGCAGGTTGTCTCCATGAGACGTGGTGGGGGGACTGTGATTTTACTCCTGGTGGTGTTGAGAACATCATAGACTTAGGGGCAGGTTGTCTCTATGAGACGTGGTGGGGGACTGTGATTTTACTCCTGTGGTGTTGAGAACTTCATAGACTTACGGGCAGGTTGTCTCCATGAGACGTGGTGGGGGACTGTGATTTTACTCCTGGTGGTGTTGAGAATATCATAGACTTAGGGGCAGGTTGTCTCCATGAGACGTGGTGGGGGGACTGTGATTTTACTCCTGGTGGTGTTGAGAATATCACAGACTTAGGGGCAGGTTGTCTCCATGAGACGTGGTGGGGGGACTGTGATTTTACTCCTGGTGGTGTTGAGAATATCACAGACTTAGGGGCAGGTTGTCTCCATGAGACGTGGTGGGTGCACTAGCACCGGCACGACAGGTCCTATTGATGAGTCTCCTCCATGAGTCGAAAAATCACTCTAAACAGGCACCAGGCAGAATTCGATGGTTCACATAATTATCATGTCAGTAAAAGGGTTAACCTTTACCGGATGTTGTTTTTGACTTCACACGCACTCGACGATGTGGGTCGCCCATGACCCCCACAGTTTACATGGGCTTTACTGTGGTGCTTTTTACGGTGTTTATCCCTCTTCAGCTGATTCAGATCCCACAAGATCCATTCTTGTCAAGAACCCTAAAGAGTTTACACCTTAACCCGCGATGCAGTTCGCAGTTCTTTTGTTTAAAAAAAAACAACCAAACTCACACACGTAGAAAACCTACAAGAAAAAAATGACGAACGGTTTCTGCATCCTTTAGTGAACACAACAGACCCACGCCCATTGTCCCCTCCCCCTTCACCCCCAGTACTTAAAAAATGGAGGAGAACTATATTTATTGTCATTTTTGTGATAACTCTACACAGCGAAGTCACTCACAACACAAAAGAACTTTCCTGCACAAAGAGCGTCTTCCAAAACAAGTCACTGTGAACGCAAGTGTTTGGGAAGTTTCTGTCCATGTCACACGTGTCAAACATAGCCATGTCTGAGCCACGCAAGCTTGTTACAACATAAAGCCAGAAAGAATACAAATGATTTCCAGTGATAATTCAGAAAGTTAAACCCCAACCTGACGACTGTCATTGTCGCCACTCGAGGCCCCTTACTGAGTGAACGTACAGTCTTTAACAGCGACTGCGACTTGTCCTCTATAAATCCACCGACACCGATCACGTTTACACGTTTCCTTATCAGACACGGGCGCAGACGGTTAAATCAACAAAAGAGCGGTCACAGTGAGAGCCTGAAGGATGTGAAAATGGGGGTCTCGGTGGTCAAAATAACAAAGACTGATGGAGGAATGGAAAGTGAGTCATCATGTTGGCAGACCATGATAGGGGGATCCAACTCTGGTCACATAAATAAGGATGGTTGTGGTAGGCAACGCTATCATCTATGTTATCAAGTCATCCCCTCTTCAGTCTGAATCGACAGGCAGCTGAATTTTGAGATGAAAAAGGATCATTATCTTGATTATCTTAGCGCTAATAGCAATAATTATCACTATCATCTAAATCGTGTTCACACTCACTCACGCGCGCACACACACACACACACACACACACACACACACACACACACACACACACACACACGAACGAACACACACACACACACACACACACACACACACACACACACACACACACACACACACACATGCACGCAGGCACGCACTAACGTACGCGCGCACAGCACACACACACACACACACACACACACACACACACACACACACACACACGTGTGCATGCGCGCGCGTGCACGCATGTTCACTTTCACTATGTCAGTGTGACTGTACTTGCAGTGACCATATTGACAGGAATGCCAGTGAGATGACTGTAATTCAGCTAGAAGGAGAAGACGAATTAAAGCAACTATTTTTTCCCCAGAAAATGAACTATATAACATTTATCCATAAAAAGACCGACTGTGATGTAATATTGATATGCATACATTCATGAATAGCATACATATTCATGTGCGCATGTGCACCGTTGTGGGGTATCTATATCATCTTTAAAAAAAAAAACTATCTGCACGTACGCATACAAATTCAATTACACAGTGTCATTCCATTAGACACATGGTAGATTTGATAACGTGACATGCATATGAAACTGCATAGCGCGTGGAACGGCCAAGTTCGCCCCCAAACAGCGACCTCAAAAGCATACTATGCTGAACAACTAGATCATGCGAGAGAAAAGGAAATGCAGATGTATAAATGTCCACGGACAGAAAGCTAGGAACTTTCCAATAGTTCACTTCCCTGGGATCCATTATAGATAGTGACCAAGCCACATCCAACATCCTCTTAGGGGCAGTAAGGACAGCATCAGCAGCATCTAGACTAGATTTTACATAGAAAGACAATGACACCTCCATGAAGCACAAGATAGCTCTCTTGCCTTCAGAGTTCTATTCCATTTTCTGGCATGCTTATGAGACGTGTGTACTCACGGCGCAAGTGGTAAGAAGAATCCGAGCTTTTGAAAATGAGATATCACTACAAGATACTAAACATAGGATATACTGATCATGTCACCCATGAACAAGCGCATCAGACCATCAGGAAGTACTGGGGATCATGCAAACATCTGCTGACATCAGTCAAAAAAAGAACTGAGTTAGTATGGCCATGTAACAATATCCAGAGGCTTTGCTGAAAGAGTCCTTCAAGGACATAGTGAAAGTGAACTTGCGCGCGCATGCACACGTGTGGTGTGTGTGTGTGTGTGTGTGGTGTGTGTGTGTGTGTGTGGTGTGTTGTGTGTGTGTTTGTGTGCCTGCGTGCATGTGTGTGTGTGTGTGTGTGTGTGTTCGTTCGCGCGTGTGTGTGTGTGTGTGTGTGTGTGTGTGTGTGTGTGTGTGTGTGTGTGTGGTGTGTGCGCGCGCGTCAAGGTTGAGAGAAGGACACAAAGGTCAAGAAAATGCAGGCCAACAATTCTTCCGCCATCAAAGCGATGATCCTGCGTAACTTTAAAAAAAAAAAAAAAGAAAAGATAAAGACGGGAGATGGAGGGGAGGGAGGGAGGGGTGGAGGAGGGGAAGAAAGTAAAACATGGAACGAAAACAAACAAACAAACAAACAAACAAAAACGCCAGAATGCGAGCATTAAACCTTCCACTAGCTGAATACGGGGACAATTAAAATCTACCGCTCCGAAAACTGAACTGTCGAAATTGCTAAACAAATTTCAAAAAGTATTTATAAGGCTCCGCCGAAAAGCTAAATAAACTAATCACAAGACAAAACACGACGCGTTTCGACCCTTAGGTCTTCTTCAGGCAAGATACACAACACTCAGGACAACGAAAATGAACGAGCAATCACTTATCTTCATCCAATTCGGCGCAAGATGGGCGTTGAATGAAAACCATTGCGAAAGTGAACTGTTTAACGGTGAATGGTATTCCAGATTAGTGGATCCTGATAGATCCTGATCGAAAATGTAGATCAAAGGATCTTGTTCTGACGGAAGATGAAGACAGCGATCATCAGAAGAACCGAGATGACATGACCGGAATAGAGACAGAACATGTCAGACAGATATTCATGACCAGCGCCAGTCATTGCTAGAAGACAAACAGAATGAAGAAAGCTTTTTATAGAGTTTTGTAGACTGAACATGAAGCCAATGGAAATATTTCAAAAGAGACGTGAGATGTTCTTTGAAAGGGAATCTGAAAATCAGCCTTGCAGCATCACTCTGGACCTTCCATAGCTTTGGAGTGGGTGCTCCAAAGCACCTGCAAGGATGTCTTTGCCACAGTCAAGCCTGGAAAGAACAAAAGAGCAACGAAGAGTTCTTGTTGCATTCGTGGACAAGTTTTTGCATGTTATGCTCATTTCTTGAGCTTAAGATATGTTCTATTGCAGACATCTGTAATATGCACTTTGAAAGAAAGAATGTATACTATGCGAATATTGGAGGGGAATCTTGAATACAGACTGTTTCTGGAAGCGCAGGATCTGTTTCAAACTTAGAAAGGAAAACTAACAATGTTATTTTTTCCACCATTAAATTTTGATTTATTTAACGTCGTGAAGGATTTGAACTCAGCAATGCTGTACGCGGGATCTGTTTGAAACTTAGAAAGTGAAATTTACAATACTTATTTTTTCCATCATTAACTTTCAATTTATTTGATGTCATGAAGGTTTTGTAGTCAGAAATGCTGTGTTCGGAACTCAGAATGATTGATTGATATCAGTTATGGGGCTGGACGGATAAAGCTGTGTGTCATTATGCAAACTTCCATAATATAAAGAACGATGTTCAATTATTACAGTGATTGGAGTTGTGTACATGATAAACAGGACAGGCCCTGAAACAGAACCCTGTAGTAGGTGAGTAGAGGCTGTGTGCTGGCACTTTCCTAGAGCATTCACAGAGGTAAGATGTTCATCCATGTAAAGATGTTACTCTAATATACCTAAAAAAAAAAAATACCTGGATAGCAAAATTCCATGGTTAATTGTATGAAATGCTGCTGACGAATTTAGAATGAAAGGAGAACAGTGATCGTATCATCATCAAGCAATGGTGCAAACTCATTGGCTGCGTTCATGAGGGATTTCACGTGTATTTCTGGAACCCACTTCGCAAGCTGGCTGATACAGGTCAATAGTTTTATCATTTTGTTCATATCTGCAAAGTCATCGTTTCAATAACACAGGAATTATTAATTAACATGTATTTGCTTCCCTCGCTACTTATTTGTTCATCGCAATATCATTTGGACATTCACTCACAAACTGCATCTCCCAAGAAGGCAACAAAAGGCAGCTAAGCACAATTCTTAGCAGATACCAGCACTGATGTGACTGACTGCTGACTGTGACTGGGTTACTAAGCAGTACAGCTGCCACCTCGGACCGTTGATACATTTCGACCTCCCTAGTATCCTAAACGAGTCCTCGAAGCACAGGTTAAAAGTTTCTCCCTTCATTTATTACTCTTGACTTCCTGACTCCAATTTTCAGTAACTTCTTTCATTTCGGTTCTTTCTTACTTTTTTTTAACCCTTAATTGACTGTTCTGAGATGCTGCTAGTTTCTGTTTAAAACCCTTTTGGTGGTTAGAGTACCACAGAATTGTATGTGTTAAGTCGCCATTAGATGCCATGTGAGGACCTGCACAATTAGTCGAGCCCTACTGAGGAGTAGGAATCAGTGGACGAAAGGCGTCTTTGGACTGGGAAGATGAATAGTTCTCTTTTGAAGACGGGGTATGATGGCCCCTATAAGCAGCCAGTGAAGGATTTAGTATTCACATTATAGAGCCCTTTTTTTCATTCTCACATTTTTTTAATTCACATTATAGAGCCCTTGTTTCATTCTCACGTGTTTTCTCTTAAGCCATCCACACCTTTTTTTTTCTCTATGATCATTTTTTGCAAAGTCATTATTATAACGACAAAAGAATGGTTAGAATGCGATTGTTTTTTCCACACTACCGATTTGTTCAACACACACACGCACACGCACACACACACACACACACACACAATATATAATATATATATATATATAATATATATTTGAGGTGCTGTTGGATTCTTTTTTTAACCCTAGGTGGTGAGAACACCACAGAATTATGGACTGTGGTGTGTCTCTATTTGATACCAAGAGCACAGACACAACCAGCCGTGTCTCCCTGATGAGTCCGATCCAGCGGACGAAAGGCCTAGGAGCAGGCAATATAAATAGATGTTCCTTAGCGAGGGATTACGATGGTTCCCTCAGGCAGCTAGTGAAGGGTTTCTTATATTTATAATATATTCCCCATTTTCTTCATCTTCAATTTCTTTTTTTCTTTCTAAAAGTTTAAATCTTTGCCAAGTCATTACTATAATGACTGAAGAATTGTTAGCCTGCACTGTTTTTCCCCCACTACTTAATTGTTCAGTATTATTATATATATATTTATTTATTTATTTATTTATATATGTATATGTATGTATGTATATATATACTGTTCAAAAAAAGTTAAGGACCAACATTTCACTGACTTATAAAAAAGAAAATTGGGAAGTGATCAATCTGCAAGTGTAACATGAATTTATTGAATATGTGAAAAGTGTGTGAAGACAATGACAAGTCCGAGGAATCAACAAACTGGAATCGAGCGCAGTACAAACACCCCCACCCCCAAATTTGAAAGTCACAGGAGGAGTGTTTGTTCAATGTCATGGTCAATAACGTGTGTGTCCCCCGTTATTGGCAAGGTATTCAAGGCAGCGTTGTCGCATGGAGTTCACCAGTGTGCGCAGAAAGGCCTGGGGGACAGCAGCCCACTCCTGCTGGAGTGACTCAAACAGCTGACCCAGGTTAGCAGGAGAGGACGACGCTGCTGCAGTCTCCGGCCCAGCTCATCCCAAAGATGTTCGATGGGGTTCAGGTCTGGGCTGTTTGTGGGCCACTGCATCTGTTGACACCAGCAGCTTGGAGAAACGTGTTTACTGCTCTGGTGCGATGGGGCCGTGCATTGTCGTCTTGAAAGACTGCCTGAGGTCCAAGCTGTGGAAGGGCTGGCAGCACCAGGGGTTGCAAAATCTCTGTTTGGTACGAACACCATTCAAGTTCCCTGTCACATTGTAGAGAACCGTTCTGTAGCGTGTGCTTATGCCGCCCCAAATCATAACGGATCCCCCACCATAGCGGTTCCTTTCCAGGACAGCTTCTTCTGCAAAACGCTCCCCACGGCGTCTCCAGACCCTGTTCCATCTATCGATGGGATCCAGGCAGAACCGCGACTCGTCTGTAAACATCACGTTAGCCCACTGTTCATGTGTCCATCTCACGTGCTGCGTGCACCATATTCGGCGTGCTGCTCTGTGGGCATCAGTCAAACGAGGTCTTATGGCTGGTCGTCGAGCACGGAGGTTAGCGGCGTGTAGGCGGTTTCGTATGGTCTGATCACTGACAACAGTGTTGGTGGCATCTCTAAGGCGATGTCTGATGTTGTTTGCACTTGCTGTTCTTTCTTGTGTGGCCTGCCTTTCAATGTATTGGTCCTCTCGTGGTGTTGTTATTCTGGGTCGACCAGAGCGTGGTCATTCTTGCACTCTTCCTGTGTCTTGAAAGCGTTGTCTGAGTCTGATAACAACAGTGTGTGATACCCCAAGTCTCCGTACCACTTCCCCGACTGCAACTCCTTCTTGGAGCCATCCTATTGCTCTTCCTCGATCCAGCTCGTTCAGTCTTCGACGTGGAGGCATGCTGTTGCATTGCATTTTTCGCCAGTACAGTGGCTTTTAAAGACATTTGGTTGAGCATACTTTATGACCTACAGCCTGATTTTAGCTCGTGCTTCACATGATCTTGATTCAGCACATGCTCCTCGGATCCCAAACACATCAGAAATTTACCCCAATTTGTTCCAAAAATGACAAGTCGCGACACGTGTTTTTCAAAGCGCATGAGAAATGTGTGCCACAAAATTGCAGTTGCCGCATTCACTATCAATTTGTGTGTGTGGTTCAATTTGTTTGGACCACAAAGGTGGTACAATTGAATTTTTGTGAATTTTTAAAAGTTTTTGTGCATTCTCAATGTTGGTCCTTAACTTATATATATATATATATATATATATGTTGTGTGTGTGTGTGTGTGTGTGTGTGTGTGTGTGTGTGTGTGTGTGTGTGTAGTGTGGTGAGAGAGAGAGAGAGAGAGAGTGATTGATTGATTGATCTTTAATACACAAGGATGGAGATTTTAGGCCAAAGCCTAGTCTTACAATCTGTCCTTGTCATGCATACATTATTTCAACACATATCATTCATACTGACAATTCAACACAGCAACGTGGTAATCTAATTCTACAATGATAAGCAAACTATTCATCAAAGTACTAATGAGATGGGGGATGGTGAAACAGAAGGAAACTTACAAACAAACAAAACTGCACAGAGAGAGGTCAGAGGAGGGTGGGGAAGAGAGAATGGTAGGTAGGGGGAGGAGAAAAGGGATGGTAGACAGAGTGGGAGTGGGGATGAGCGATTTTAACGGAGTAGGTTTTATGTTTAGACGATGTATTCAAAGTATGGTTCACAGAAGACTGCGAATGGGCGCTTATCATTGTAATCGACTAATTAAATCACTGAGACATAAAATGTTTATGCAAATGTTCCTTGAAAAGTTTTAAAGTATTCATATTTTGTAGATTCGGTGGAAGTGAGTTCCAGACATATGGTCCAGAGTAAGCTAAGCTTGATTTGTATAGATCAACGCGTGGGTAGGGAAGAAGGAATTTCGTCGAGCCAGAAAAGCTGTTCGATCTTGTAAAATGGGCAGAGAGAGAGAGAGAGAGAGAGAGAGAGAGAGAGAGAGAGAGAGAGAGAGAGAGAGA
Organism: Conus canariensis; assembly: GCA_033310375.1. NCBI lineage: Eukaryota > Metazoa > Mollusca > Gastropoda > Neogastropoda > Conidae > Conus > Conus canariensis. The sequence goes on along the minus strand of CM065721.1, from coordinate 3,735,978 downwards.
GAGAGAGAGAAGAGGAAATAAACCTCTGTCCACTCTTGGCAGCACGCCACGAGAATGTGTTGGACATGAAAGACCGATAAAAAGTCAAAATAAAACCACGAACTAGCTGTACATTCATACAGTGTTTATTTCAAAGCATAAAGTTTTCGCCTCGTACAGATTTCATCAGGAATTGTAGGAAACACGTGCACACTTATTCCACCGCAATAATATCATGCAGTCATCATGGAGACACACACACACACACACACACACACACACACACACACACACACACACACACACACACACACCTTTCCACGTTACATGCTCTGTGTGTTTTGCATGACCACTGTGCTGAAATAGAGGTTTAATGATGTCAAATGATCCCTTGCCTGAGGCTCCTGGATGGGAACCTACGTTGATTATTGGTGCGCAAAGCCATACAGGCATTTGGGCGCCGGCCTTTGCTGGCTAAGACATGTGAGCTGTTCTCCGATTGTCAATGTTTAGTGTAATTCTAAGTAACCTACGGGTATTTGATGTCAGTGAAGTCCATAAACAAGAAGTTTCAGGTGAGTGACATTTCTGTTCTTTCATAGGCTTACATATGTCTAAGTCATATATATATATATTATATATATATATATATATATATATATATATATATATGAAGGAGTACGGAAATTTCAGATTAAACTCTACAGTGACCTCAAATGTCTATACTATAAGAAGAAATCCAAGAAACTCCAGACATTGCTGGCTCAAGTAGACGACAACATCAAACTTCATCAGGTGAAAAAACGGAAGTGCCGTCGCTTTAGACGCCTACATGTAAATTTTCCTACTCTACAGAAGTCCCAGACTAGGAGCGGTTATCGACCACATGAAGAAGTGAAAACTGAAACTGTAATCAATCTTTCTGGTATTGAAATATCCTCTGAACAGTTGAAAGTGTTGTGTCTTGGTCCGAAATTTTGCCCGACCCTCGGACTCTAGACACACAGCAGTTATCCCAGGATGTACGTGAGGGGTTTAGAAGGCTACGTTTGAAAGAAATGTTTTATGCCGACCTTCAGGACGATGATGAGGAAGAAACTCCCCCTCGTTTTTACAAGAAAGCTTTTTACCCCCCCCCCCCCCCCCCCCCCCCCCTGTGAGAAGAGATGCAGCACTGGACGCTTACTGCGACGTCATAGAACGACTTACCTCTACCCACCAGCCTAGTAAAAGACCCAGAGACAACCTAACCACCAGTGAACGCAGAGCACTCCTTGAACTCAAACAACTAGTTCATAACAGAATTATTAGGATCAGTAGAGCTGATAAAGGGGGCGCCATCGTAATCCAAAATACTGAACAATATATACAGGAAGCATTTAGACTACTTAGCGATCCCCTACATTACGAGTGTGTTGACCATGACCCTACTGCTAAAATAGCAACAGAGTCTAACAAGATCACAGACAAATTAAAGAGCGAATCCAGATCACAGACAAATTAAAGAGCGAATCCTATATAAATGACAACACACATAGATGGGCCAGGCTAGACCCCAGAAACACACGTACACATATTTTTTACCACTTACCGAAAGTACACAAAAGTCTTATGAACCCACCTGGTCGCCCCATAGTCTCCAGTGTTGGAGGACCTACTGAAACTCTTTCTAAACTGGTTGATCATTGGCTTAGAGACTATGTCATCCGCTTACCCAGCTATGTACAGGACTCTACACATGTGCTCAGACTAGTGAATGAATGGAACACCAAACTGGGTCCTTTTCCTCCAACTACGAAACTGGTACCATAGATGTTGTTAGTCTTTATACCAACTTTCCTCATGACGAGACAGAAAAATCTGTGGATCATTTTTTATCGCTTCAACCGTGTGAAAAAGGTCCTCCCGGACCAGTTCTCCTTGAAATTATTAGACATATTTTAAAAAACAATTTTTTTACTTTTGAAGAGGCCATTTACCAACAAAAGTCAGGCACAGCTATGG
>CM065721.1:3706495-3728995 GCA_033310375.1 Conus canariensis | reverse complement strand
GAGATGTTCTTGAAAATGTAATACCTCCAGGATGACACAGTCATTCAATGGTGAATGAACTTCTCTATGCCACAAGCAAAGCTTGCCGACCAACTTTGATCGACTCTTCGATCATTTTCTTTCCAGCTGTCCTTGACAGACCTCTAAAATGTCCCTGTTCTTTCCAGCTGTCCTTGACAGACCTCTAAAATGTCCCTGTTCTTTCCAGCTGTCTTTGACAGACCTCTAAAATGTCCCTGTTCTTTCCAGCTGTCTTTGACAGACCTCTAAAATGTCCCTGTTCTTTCTAGCTGTCTTTGACAGACCTCTAAAATGTCCCTGTTCTTTCTAGCTGTCTTTGACAGACCTCTAAAATGTCCCTGTTCTTTCCAGCTGTCCTTGACAGACCTCTAAAATGTCCCTGTTCTTTCCAGCTGTCCTTGACAGACCTCTAAAATGTCCCTGTTCTTTCCAGCTGTCTTTGACAGACCTCTAAAAATGTCCCTGTTCTTTCCAGCTGTCTTTGACAGACCTCTAAAATGTCCCTGTTCTTTCCAGCTGTCTTTGACAGACCTCTAAAATGTCCCTGTTCAACAGGCAAATAATTCTCCATGGAAAATCCGTCACCTTAAGAATTCTACCGAGTTCTTGTAGGTGATACTTAACTCATACGATCAAATACTATGTAATCACACGGAGTTCTTATGGGTGATACTCAAACTATACGATCAAATACTATGTAATCACGCCGAGTTCTTATGGGTGATACTCAAGCTATACGATCAAATACTATGTCATCAAATACTACTATCCCTAGATGATACTATCTCTTTCCTAATCCTTTCTCCATTTTTCTTCATCCTTTCATGAGAACTCCAAGGTTTCCTTGGTGTCTGTCTCTACACGTGTCATCAATCCCCCCCCCCCCCCCCTAAGAATTTCACATAGTCAAGTAACTTATTCCTTAAGTAGCATTGGACTCATGTTTCCACCTGCCTTTGAAGTAGCCAGCTCTCTGAGTAGCGCCTAACTGCTGTTCTCGTCTCCTGATCTTACAAAAGTGCACTCAAACTTCTGAACGTACTGTGAATCTTTTATACTCTTCCATGGGAAAAAATAACCTTCTCAAGCTTGACAAATCTTGCTTTTTCTTATCAATATGCGACAACAGGCCAGAAAAGAAATGAAGTACTCTTCTCCACGGCTGGTATAAATCTCGGAAAGATCCGTCTGCAGTGCCCGTGTTGATGAAAAATCATCAGGGGATCCTGTTTGTGTGATGCTTCACTAAAATTCCCAAAGCTCTGGGACCTGCAACGGTGGGTTGCTTGGAAACACAAAGTACATTCCAGCCATACAGGCACTCTCGGATCCGAGGAATTTGCGCGACCTATTTTCAAAATTGTTTTACTACACTTTTCCGATTCGAGTGTCTTCGCCACAACCACCAGGATACTTTGGTGTGTGTGTGTGTGTGTGTGTGTGTGTGTGTGTGTGTGTGTGTGTGTGTGTGTGTGTGTGTGTGTGTGTTTCTATTTACCAGCACCTTCGGCTTTCTCTGTTTCTATATTATTTGTAAACTTCCCCTAGTGAGCAGCTGATTTGTCTTTCAGTATTGCTGAAATCCTGTGGATTTTCTTTAAACTGTAAATTTCATTCAACATGCATTAAGGCATATCACATGTTCACTATAACACCCGGCTGACATCCGACATCATCAGCTCAAACCAGTCACTCTACACTTCAACCACGCCCTACACAACATCAACCATGTCAAAGCTCTGGCACTTTGGCAATCACAGAGTGACAACTTTGAGCGCACTATGCAGAAATCCTATCCTACTGCCAGATTTGGGACCTTCTATCCATATGGCATCAACATCCAAAAATAGTATGTAGCTATCCTCCACCACAACACCAGCCCGCAACACTCCCCACAGACACACTACCATCATACTCATTAATTACCTTAGAAATAAGTTACAGCTATTTGGCTTTGCCCTCTCCCTTCGCTCTCTCCATTCTCTGCGTCAGTCTATATCATTTTAAAAATATCTTTCTATCATCATCAGCATCATTAAACACCATCATCATCATCATCATCATCATCACGTCATCATCATCATCATCATTACATTATTATGATTATTATGATAGTGGTTATGACATTTGTTGTCATTATTATTATTATTATTATTGGTTACTTTAACAACATTTGTCTCCCTTCCAAGCAACCCAATTTCAGGAGACAAGTAACTGTCTGTTCGTGCTTTGTTTTCATTGTCTTGAATGTTGTTTGTCTTGCCTGAAGAAGACCAAAGAGGTCGAAACGCGTCGTGTTTCTTTTGTGATCTGTTTGTTTCTTTCGCTTGGCGGCATTCTAATGTCTTTTTTAAGTTTGTTTCCGTTTCCGCCTGCAGTCGCCTCGTTTTGAAACTAACTCATAGTGAGTTTTGAATTTCCACTTGTGATTGGGCAGACGTCAACGGTAATATGCTCTCAGGACTGACCGAAAGGGCGACCTTTAAATCAATTCGAAGAGCGTCTTTCGTTTTTGGTGTTCGTGGCAAGTTTGAGAAAAGCAAGCCGGGAAGTATTAGTGACAAGTTTGAGAAAAGTCAGCAGGGAAGCCAGCCCACAGAGACCATAAATCTGGTCTTTTCCAATTCATCTGGTCTTACCTGGACGTCCTCCGGACTTTATTCCCGGGCGACAACGGTCTAGCCATTTCTCAGGAGGAAGTCACTCTAGGGAGAGCTTAACAGCAAAAGTCCTCAGACCGCACCCCCCCCCCCCCCCGCCCCCTCACCTCTTTACACTCTGAGGAGGCTGGGCCGCATCCGGGTCATGGCTCCTAGAATCCTTTACAGTGAAATATCATCAGGATTGTATGCAATATGCAACGACTACTGGTTTTTGAATTGTCATTTTATGACATTTGCCTTTGACCCATGACTTTGAATTCCGAAAATAACCACGTTCTCAATTTGCTTCGTCGCTATGCTATGCTGAACAAAGAATAGAACAAGACTCAGGGTTCGTCTTTTCCATAAAGGTTTCTTCTGCGCCACGGTGTGATCTTGACCTATGGCCTTTGACTTTGAATCGCAGCAACTTCATTATAGAAGAGGATGTATATGTTTAGAAAGAAAAGTACTGCCTCGCCTCTTTCCGTAATCGTTGAAGATCTCAACAAAAGGCTCCTAAATGTCATGACTCTCATGCATATCCAAAGAGATAAACAAACAAAGGCGGTAAAAACAGAATGATCTTTTTCTTCATTTCATTCCGTAAATCAAATAAAAAGGTTTGTTGAGTTGTTTGCCTTCAAATGTACCTAGTACTGATACAAACGTCTTGTACCCTCAGTACAGCTTATAAAGACTTTGTGCTACCTTTTTTTTTTAGCAGCAACAATGACAACAACAACAACTACAAAACAGCCATAATCCAATAGAAAATTGGGCGGGAACGAAAGGGGGGAGGTGGGGGGGGGCAGGGAGGGGATCCCGTGACCAGTTTCAAAATTGGGCGGGGACAAGGGGTGGGGGGAAGATCCCAGTTTCTTGAGAGTCTATGATAAAATCAAAGTTCTAACTCCCCGTTTAATCAAGTTTATAATCACAAGAAAACTCCGCCTTTTCTTTTAATCAGGTTTTGCGGATCTATCTATAATTCATAACAGACAAAAGTGTAGACCTTCATACCTTCTTTTCGATTGTAAAGGCTGGTAGCAGTTGAAATTAATGGCCTGGTTTCTTCCATATCAGCAGTATAAAAGAAAACATTTACCTCAATAACCAGTCGGCTTTTCACACTCGCCCTCTTCCCCCCCCCCCCCCCCCCCCTCACCTTTAAGCCACATTGTAAGCCACCGCTTGGCTGCAAACTGCCTCCAACAAATCATGCTGAGCGAGTCTCACACAAATGAGGCGATACTGACCAAATACAAGTCTAGCTGAAAGATATTGTGCTCTGAGAACAGCTTACACATTGCACAAACAAACTGCAACCAAAACAGTGAAAATTCATTCAAATAACGCTAACAAAATTTCGCAAAATTTTTGCGAAAATTCTGTGGTACCTGTCCAGCATTTCAGCTGCAATCCGCTACATTCGGTTTTTTTTCCCCGGCTGCAGACAGCCCTCTAACTTAGCTGCGAACCCCTCACATAACGATGTTATGTAAATCTTCTGCACAGTGCAGAAATCACATTCGTTGCTTGTAAATTGAAATTGCTCGCCACTGATTTAGGTTCTAACCACAAGTACGTCTACATAGCACATCTGATTCGTCAGAGAAGATCGACAGATTTGGTGTGTGTGTGTGTGTGTGTGTGTGTGTGTGTGTGTGTGTGTGTGTGTGTGTGTGTGTGTGTGTGTGTGTGTGTGTGTGTGTGTGTGTGTGTGTGTGTGTGTGTGTGTGTGTGCGCGCGTTGTGTTGTGTTGTGTGTGTGTGTGTGTGTGTGTGTGTGTGTGTGTGTGTGTGTGTGTGTGTGTGTGTGTGTACGTGTGCTTTCGCGTGTGAGTATATTGTGTCACAAAAGGTCCTGTGACGAGGGCGGAAGCTACAGAAATGTTGTGCAGTTGATCAATTTGTGTCATCGAAGTCTTTGGCACGTGTCCATAGACAACCACATTAGAAGATCTTGAAAATCTTTTGGATACCAGAGAAAGTTGTCTAACCTCTGGAAGAGAACTGGAACAACTCCAAGTGCCGCATCAGGACAGAGAACAGTTGCAGTCACTGGCTTGAAGCCCCCACTGGTGTCAGGCAAGGGTACATTCTTCCCCCGCCTTTCTTCCTCTCCCTGCCACCACTCCGACTTTCCCTCTTTGCCGATGCCATTGCTGGCTCTCAAAGCACGCAACGAAAAGAATCCAGTAGACTGAGAAAAAGAACCTGTCCGACATAGCTTTTGCTACTGACATTCGTGTGTGTGTGTGGAACGCGCTCTGACAAGTAACTCTCAAGATTTCCAGCTCTCCGTTGTAAACATCAGCAAATTTGCAAAGAGTTACCGGCCTTTTTCAAAAGTGTCAAACTGACAAAAACATTAGTGGTAATCATCAAGAATCAGCTGGTATTTTCACTGACTGGGAGGTGAGGTGGGGGAGGGGGGAGGGGGGGTTGTCAGAGAACTTCACATACCTTGGCCGCCCCATCACCAAAAACGATGACCTTAACCCAGAACTGAAATGCCGGATTAGAAAGGCAACAGCAGCATTCAACTAGCTGAGTAAACATGGAAACAGCGAGAAAAATCTCCTCCATAGAAAACTCTGTGTATGTGTGTATGTGTGTGTGTGTTTGTGTGTATGTGTGTGTGCGTGTGTGTGTTGTGTTGTGTGTGTGTGTGTGTGTGCGTGTGTGCGTGTGTGCGTGTGTGTGTGCGTGTGTGCGTGTGCGTGTGCGTGTGTGCGTGTGTGTGTATTGTGTTGTGTTGTGTGTGTCATTAGTTAGTTAGTTAGTGTTTATAGGGTCCAGCGGACTACTAGGAGCCAAATCAGGACCTCAGCTATCATATCTAAGTCTCTAGATACAAATACCCACACTAGTATTAACACATCGCTTAAAATTTATGAGGACAAAAGCACAATTATCTGTTCAACTCCGACGACACCTGTATACATTATTAAAACACTATATTTTATAAAATAAGTTTACCTCTTTCAAAAAAGAAAAAATAAGATCTACTGAAATCTCACGAAAAAGAACTGATAAATCACTGGTGGAAAAGAACTTCTCTCTGATACACATCAAATCAGCACATTCTGTCAAAAAATGATTAACACTGAACAAGCTGTCACATGCAACACACCATGGGGGGTCTTCCCTTCTGAGTATCCAACTGTGCGTTATATAGCTGTGCCCAATATGTAACCGTGACAAAACCGATTCCTCTTTACGGTTACGTACCACCGATGGGAAAGGATTGGTTAAATCTGGGCAAATTTTAAACAATTTATTATGAATTTGATTACACCATTCACTCTGCCACAGTTCACGACAATACAAACTAGATTTATGACGTAGATCAGAGTGAGGAACAAACTGCATAGGCCTCCTGGAAAGACTTGCACCGAGAGCTTGTTTGGCTGCTTTGTCCACCACTGAGTTACCATAGATTCCCATGTGGCTGGGGACCCACAAGAAAACTATATGCTTTCCCGAAGAGACAAGCTGAGTATGAAGATCATGAATATCAGCCAAAACTGGATGTGAAACTTCTCTTGTCGATAAAGCCGACAATGCCGACAATGAATCCGATAAAATAAGGAAATCATTCTGATCTGACCTGGACACCGCACTGAGGGCCAGATTTAAAGCCTTCAGTTCAGCAGTATAAACAGACGACCAATCCCGCAATCTTAACAAAGCAGGCTCCTGAAAACTGTTATCACACACAATGGCAGCTGCAGCCCTCTCACCTTTTTTAGAACCATCTGTAAAAATCTTGATAAAATCTTTATAAAGTTCACATTGCCCAAGATAAAGTTGTTTATATGCAGCACTCGAGGTGACCTCCTTTCGAAATTGAGTTAAATATAAATTAATCTCTGGATTGGCGACTTTCCAGGGAGGTACATCAGTCTGTAATGGACCGTCATCAACAGCATCAAGGTCAATGCCAGCTGCCCCGAAGTGGGGCAAAATACGAATACGCAGTGGAGGAATCTCATTTGGCTTTAGATCATATTTGGCTCTAAAAGGCGGGTTCATGACAATATCATAGGCAGGGTTTTCTGGATTAGCCCTCAGTTTCAGATAGTAATTCATGGAAAGACACAACCTCCTTAGCTCCAGAGGGGGTTCACCAGATTCAACATACAAACTCTCTTTTGGAGATGTGCGAAGTGCTCCCAGAGCAATCCGCAGTCCTTGATGATGAATTGGATCAAGAGATTTGAGGTAAGATTTTCGTGCAGAACCATATACCACACACCCATAATCTAGCTTTGGTCTCACCAAAGCCCGATACAATCGCAACAAAGTTCGCTTGTCTGCACCCCAATCAGTGTGACTAATAACCTTCAAAACATTCAAACCTGACTGGCAAGATTGTTTAATGTACTTAATGTGAGGCAAAAAAGAAAGCTTATTATCAAAAATAACCCCCAAAAATTTCACTTGTTTGGAAACTTTAATTACCTGACCATTGAGACTGATAGCTGGTTCTAAGACCTGAGATCTTCTCCTATGGAAATGAATACACTCTGTCTTGGTAGCTGAAAACTTAAATCCATTTTCAGTAACCCACTGCTGAACACGATTAACACACAACTGAAGTTGACGCTCAGCTGCAGCCAAAGTTTTCCCCTTGGCAGAGATGGAGAAGTCATCAACAAATAATGACTTATCAATTCCAGACTTTACTGACTGGACGATGTTATTAATCTTGAGATTGAACAGAAGTGGAGAAAGGATGCTACCCTGAGGGACACCCATCTCCTGCTCAAAAGGATCCGAAAAGGTCGAATGAAGTCTAACACTGAAATGCCTGTTAGACAAAAAATTAGCAATAAACATTGGTAAATTACCTTTGAAATCAAGTGCCTTCAAGTCCTGAAGAATTCCATGCCTCCACGTTGTGTCATAAGCTTTTTCTAAATCAAAAAGAATAGAAACTACATGTTCTCCATTAATCAAAGCATTCCTGATAAAAGACTCATATCGAACCAGGTGATCAGTAGTACTGCGGTTGTTCCGAAATCCATACTGGGAAACATCTAAGGCCCCCAGACATTCTAACTGCCATAACAATCGAGAATATACCATTCTCTCCATAGTTTTATATAAGCAACTAGTGAGAGCTATAGGACGATAGTTGTTAGGATCCGAATGATCTTTCCCTGGTTTAGGAATAGGGATAACAACCGCCTCTCTCCAAGAAGGTGGAAAATACCCTGAACACCAAACATGATCAAACAGAGACAACACCACCTTTAAACCCTCAGCTGGCAAATGTTGAATAAATTGATAATGAATGTCATCTGGTCCAGGAGCTGAGTTGGCTTTCAAAATGGCGTCCTTTAACTCATCCATGCTGAAAACGCAGTTGTAATCCTCAGAACTATCTGGCACGAAGGAACAAGATTTTGACTCTGCTGATCTTTTGATACGCTGGAATTCCTTGCAATAATGATCAGCTGACGAATTTTGATGGATAGTAACAGCTAACAAGTTAGCAACCTCCTTTTTATTAGTAATAATCGATCCATTTACTTGCAAACATTTTATAACTGATGTAACCGACTTTCCCTTAATCTTACGGATTAGTTTCCAGACTTTCCTTGAATTGACCTTAAAGGACAGATTTGAACAAAAAATTTTCCAAGATTCTTTCTTCTTCGTTTTAAAAGTATACCGACACTTAGCCCTACACGCCTGATGTTTAACTTTGTTCCCCACCATAGGAAACCTAGCAAAAAGTCTTTGAGCACCTTTTCTCTTACCCTTCAAAGTTTTGCACTCTTTATCATACCAAGGGGTCTTAACATCATTTGGTTTATCACGGAACTTGGGAATAGCTTCCTTAGCACTCTCTACAATCACTTTAGTGAACTGCAAAACAGGATCATCATAAATCCGCAACAGATTCATAGGCAGTCTACTTAAAATCTGTTGCTGATAAAGACTCCAATCTGCAGAGCGAAACTTCCATGTTTCCCGAGGGGACTCCTGCATTTGCTTCGTAAAATAAATAAAAATCGGAAAGTGATCACTCCCGCTTAGGTCCGAATGAACCTGCCACTCTAAGTCCAAAAATAAGGAAGGGTCGCAAATGGACAAATCCAAGTGAGTCAAAGAACCAGAAGGAGAACAAAAGGTCGGTGAGCCTGAGTTCAGAAGGCAGAGATCATGATCCGATATAAAATCTTCAAGAACTTTCCCTTGAGAATTGGTGCAGTTACTTCCCCACTGTGGAGAATGGCCATTCAAGTCACCCAATAAAAGAAATGGGCGAGGGAGCTGAGAAATTAAACCATCCACCTGACTCTTCGAAATCACAGAAGATGGAGACAGATACAAACAACATATCGTAACGACCTTGTTTAACGAGATACGAGCTGCCACTGCCTCCAGATCCGTCTGAAGTGGAATTTCTGTATGTAGTACCGAATTATGAATATAAAGAGAAACGCCTCTCCTTGAAAAGTCTGCAGAAGCTGGCTTGAGTAAGCAGGAGAAACCAGGAATCTCATGCTTCTTACTTGCAGTTAAAAGCGTTTCCTGAAGAGCAATTACCGAAGATCTATACTCTATCAATAATAGCTCAAGGTCCCGACAATTTGCTTTAACTCCCCTTATGTTCCACTGGAGTATGTCCATGTTAGGTTGTTAAAAGAATATCTATCAGCCCTCTTCTCCAGAAACTTCACTGTCCACCAAAGAACTAAAACGGTTCTTCAAGACAAGATCAGAAGCCGATGCTCCTGATAAATTTCTAAGTTGTTTGTTGCCATGCTTGGAATTTGCTCTTACTGGACTGAAACCTGCTGCACCAAATACCTGACTTCGAGATTTTCCCCTAGGAGGGTCTGGAGTCCGAAAAGGACGCTCCTCACTGCGTGCCTGTCTCGTACTGCTATTATTGGCCTGTGAGCGAGGGGACATCTCTTTCCTCCGATCCTTCACCCCTGACCTCTGATCCACAGCACTTTGTACAACTGAAACACTTCTTCCCTCACCAGCAGGGACTGAAGCCTGTTGTACACTGCTGGACGGAACACTACTGCATTTCTGAGACAAAACCTCAACTGATTGTTCAAGTATAGTAAGCCGATCCAAAACCGATGACAACAATTCTGTCAATTTCTTCTCCAGAGTAGTGAATGGAGCTGCTCCCAGATCATCACCCGATGACCGGTTCGCAGAATCGTTAACCACCTTCTGTGCATAAGTCGCAGCCGAAGGAGTCCTGGCCTCCACTAACCTTCTAGCCTCAAGAAAGGAACATTTCCTCTCAATCTTTACTTTCTGAATCTCGCATTCCTTTTTCCACACTGGACAACTTTTTGAATTTGCTGGATGATCACCCTTACAATTGACACAGTATACAGCATTTATACAAGATTCATCATGCTTCTTCTGTCCACAGTCACGACAGATCTCCTGACCCCGACAAGCTCGGCTGGAATGCCCAAAGCGTTGGCACTTGAAACACCGCAAAGGAGATGGTACAAAAGGCGTAACTTTCACTCGGACATAACCCACTTTGACAAACTCTGGGGGAGATGGCATAGCAAAAGTCAAGAATAGCGTGTTGGTTTCGATTAAGTCACTTCCTTTAGAGATTTTAACTCTATGGACCTGCAGAACACCCTGACTTTCCATCTCAGTCCGAATTTCTGATTCAGCAACTCCAGCCAAGTCAACACATCTGATTACCCCTTTCGAGTAGTTGAGAAAGGGGTGAATGGAAACCTTAACTGTGATCTGCATGAGTTGAGAACCATCCCTTTTCAGCAGCAACCGAGACGCCGCTTCCGTAGCACAGTTAACAAGGTAACTACCAGATCGGAGTCTTTTGATCATTTTAAATCCTGTGGATGAAACTCCCTCGAACCACTTGCAAACAGCGAACGGAGAAATCCGAGCAATGGATTCTTTCGGATCTTTTGCTTCCACTAAAAGGAAGCTTGGCCATGTGTCTTGGATACCCTTTCTCTTTGCCACTTCTCTTATCTCATTATCTGAATCTGAATCTCTACTCATAGTCTCGTCCATAAGCGTGCCATGTCCATCATCGTTTCTTCTCTTTTTGTTAGGGGGTAGCTGTTTAGATGTCATAATGAAAGAAAAAACTTCACCTCCCCTACTCCCCACCCGCCATCGAGTGCCCACAAGGGCGATGCCCCTAAGCGGTCCTCCAGCAAAGGGAAACACCAGGGTTATAGTGTAGGTATACACCGCATGGCACGCGCTCCACCCCATCCACCAGGCTCATGACCAACTGCCGGGAACGGACAGGAGGCCACTCACCTGGCTTCCAGGACAAGCAACGTGGCACACGGTTTGACCCATGCCATGCCCACACTGTGAAGGCGACCGGTTGACAGCATTGGGCCCCATGCTGCCCCCCGTCTAGGGGAAGTCCGGGCCAAAGTGGCGTGTTGAGGGGCGCGGATCCTACTCCGAGTCCCTCTCAACCACCAGGACACCATTCTCCCCCGACACGGGTCGCACCGCACGGTCAACACGGTGGACCAAGAGGCCACAGAGAAAATAGAAAGTGCTACAGAAGACTTGTGAAAAAAGGAAAAGAATAGGATAAAGATCCGTAAAGGCAGAAGATAGACAAAAAAGAAAACTGCAGATTAATAAGGAGAATGTTGAAAGAGAAATGCAGGTGAAAGAACCATGGGTAGGCAGAAAAAAACACAAAAAACAGAGAAAAAGAAAGCCCACTTAAAACAAAGACCCACCCTCAAGGGGCACAAGAGGGTGACCCTGAGAACTAAAAATAAGACACCCCACCCAGGTCCCCCAGGGCAGACCCCGGTGGGGGTTGTTTTGTGTGTGTGTGTGTGTGTGTGTGTGTGTGTGTGTGTGTGTGTGGTGTGGTGTGGTGTGGTGTGGTGTGGTGTGGTGTGGTGTGGTGTGGTGTGGTGTGTGTACGTGTGCTTTCGCGTGCGAGTATATTGTGTCACAAAAGGTCCTGTGACGAGGGCGGAAGCTACAGAAATGTGCAGTTGATCAATTTGTGTCATCGAAGTCTTTGGCACGTGTCCATAGACCACCACATTAGAAGATCTTGAAAATCTTTTGGATACCAGAGAAAGTTGTCTAACCTCTGGAAGAGAACTGGAACAACTCCAAGTGCCGCATCAGGACATAACAGTTGCAGTCACTGGCTTGAAGCCCCCACTGGTGTCAGGCAAGGGTACATTCTTCCCCCGCCTTTCTTCCTCTCCCCTGCCACCACTCCGACTTTCCCTCTTTGCCGATGCCATTGCTGGCTCTCAAAGCACGCAACGAAAAGAATCCAGTAGACTGGGAAAAAGAACCTGTCCGACATAACTTTTGCTACTGACATTCGTGTGTGTGTGTGTGGAACGCGCTCCGACAAGTAACTCTCAAGATTTCCAGCTCTCCGTTGTAAACAGCAAATTTGCAAAGAGTTACCGGCCTTTTTCAAAAGTGTCAAACTGACAATGGTAATCATCAAGAATCAGCTGGTATTTTCACTGACTGGGAGGCGAGGTGGGGGAGGGGGGGAGGGGGGGGGTTGTCAGAGAACTTCAAATACCTTGGCCGCTCCATCACCAAAAACGATGACCTTAACCCAGAACTGAAATGCCGGCGTTACGGATGGAAATGCGTGTGTGTGGAAGTCTGACTCACTCAGAATTATGGATGCATGCACGACTTTTTCCTTAATTCACATACACACACCCACTCATCCGAACATGGACAGCCAGGCAACAAAATAACACTTTTCTTTTATGCTGCCCGAGCCATCAAACAAAACATATACAAATAAACACACGATCAAATATAGGTTGGTACACCCACCATCAGGTGTACACACACAACAAGTCAATACAATTTTAGCTATCAAAACTGCCGGGTCCAACGATGACGACGGCGGCAGTGACGAGTCAAGTCTGGCAACATAGTCTCTTCCAAGCTGTGGTTCTCAATGAAGAAAGAGGGAAAGAAAAACTGACACGTTCGTGGCGTCTCTGTCAGCAACACGGTGACAGTCTCACCCACGAACTGTGGCTCAAACACCTAAGAGCTGTGGCTCAACACCAACCAAGAGCTGTGGCACACACACCACCTGTGGCTCAACACCAACCAAGAGCTGTGGCACACACACCACACACACAGCGACGGCCTCGGACGCAAGTCGCTGGCACAAAAGGGGCGACGTCCTGGCTCACCAGCAGCGACGTCTCCAACCCACTGGCCCAACAGTGGTCGGTCACGGGCGCAGTGGCAGGTAGGGCAATTGTCGGCGCTCAGGCCGGCCTCTCAACACCAGCAGCAAACAGGTGGAGAACGGGGCGTCAACACAGCTATGGCCCCGGCCCTAGCCCGGTAGCAGCCAGTCCCCGTCAGTCCAGGGAACACTATCAATCTGGGGGCAACTGATTAACTACCTTGATTATCATGGCCACTATTCATTGCAATCACAACTATCTTCATATTCATTAGCCACATTATATTTCACTAGAACTTGAGCCACATATCAGCATATTCGTTCACATTCATTAGCCACATCATATTTCACTACAACTTGAGCCATACATCAGCATATTTGTTCATCATTACAATATTCTTTTTTTTCCGGAATCATAACATTACAACATTCCCTTTTCCGGAATCATTACACTACAACATTCCCTTTTCCGGAATCATAACATTGCACAGGAAAGGATTTCCATATAAACCTTTCAGACTCTAGTTTTCCAAATTGGGGAAAGGATTTCCACATAAACCTTTCATAATCTAGCTTCCAAATTAGGGAAAAGGATTTCCATCTGGATCCTCTTCAATAAACCATGAATACAATTCATTACACACAATTGATGATTATTTTTTCAAACTATAAATGTCTTTCGTCAATTCACAAAATGTTCATTTCTTTTCTTGTAACACAAGAATGCTCACTTCACTTCAGTTCAACAGCTTCATTATATGCGAGGGAAAGATCTCCACCACACTTGTGTTTAACAACACATATATTGATACCCATGTAAACATCACACATCAGAATGAAAAACAAAAGTCTATGTCGCTCACTCTGGGAGCTTATTATCCATAGCATCAAAACTCTCCATCTTCTTGCAAACCATATTAGAATAGACACTTTTTCTTCATCATGAAGTTCATAGCCAGTTAAGTTACAAAATAAACAAAATCTTTTTTTTTCTGAAGACCACTTCTTATAACACTCACTTCATCTATTCACATTTTCCGAAACAATTTTCGTTTTGTTACCCTATCAAGTCAGGATAACAGAACAACAATACTTTCTTTTTTTAAATAAAACCTTCACAAGAGCGCTGAGGAAGTTTCAGTCGCTCCTAAACGGGAATACAGTTTTAGTTTGTTAATAAATAAACATTCAGTGATAAATACCTGACTGCTACTTGCAAACGGCTGAGTCCCTCTTCGGCCTTCTGTGACATGTATTGCCGGAATCACTGCAGAGACTGCCTAACCGGTACAACTCACCCGGCTTATAGCAATGCGCCGGTGAGTAGCAGTCAGCTAACTTTTGCAACCGGCTTCCGGACAACTACCTTCCGGTAAGCACGGTCGCACATGAAACACGGATGAAAAACGGTCCGTCACAGCCGGATTAGAAAGGCAACAGCAGCATTCAACTAGCTGAGTAAACATGGAAACAGCGAGAAAAATGTCCTCCATAGAAAACTCTGTGTATGTGTGTGTGTGTGTGTGTGTGTGTGTGTGCGCGTGCGTGCGTGCGTGCGTGCGTGTGTGTGTGTGTGTGTATGTCTGTGTGTGTGTGCGTGCGTGCGTGCGTATGTGTGTGTGTGTGTGTGTGTGTGTGACAAACTTTTTAAGGTAGTAGAAATTGTAAGTAGCATTCACTGGCAATAAAGAAGAGACACTGTGACCGATTGAACCCGCGTCACGTGACTAATCAACCAAATTTGACAGCCTTCTCAAACATGGCATCGGCTGCCGACTGAACGCTAAGCTTCAGCAGCCTATGTGCTGCTGGCCACATTGACAAGAAACCTAGCAGACGGTCATAAAAGTGCCAAATCTAGCAGTAAATCGAAACTCCAGAACCACAGCGCTTACCGTTAGGCGCCGACTGACTGATGGCATCAAAAGCAAAGTTGGTAATGAAATCACTACTGAGTCAAACAAATCTGAAGGCGTTGCAAATTCGGAATGTAAGCAAAGTATGTGGACAACGCCATCTTTGCTTCTTGAGTAATTCCTGAGGAACGGTAGATTTTTTTGGCAACTGCCTTCACGAACATCGAATGCGGGTGTAACACTCTGGAAATAAATATACTACCTAGCTAAAAGTACTACCATAGTGTTTACAGCATAGTCGGCACACTACAGTATCTAGTGTTTCTCACGGACGCTGTCAACATGCTGAATCAGCTACCCAAGAAAAAAAACGTACTCCTCGCTTTTTCAATCCAGTAATACCACAGAATTTGTTTTGACCTTTTCCACCAGTTGATCTGCAGTGAAGTCTAAACATACAAATTCTGCAATCATTTTTTTAAATTGAGTGTTTTGTTTGTTTGTTTGTTTTTGTTTTGTTTTGTTTTGTTTTGTTTGTTTGTTTGTTTGTTTGTTTGTTTGTTTTTGTTTTGTTTTGTTTTGTTTTGTTTGTTTGTTTGTTTGTTTTTTTTTTGGGGGGGGGTTGCGGTAGCATAAAAAAAGAACCCTTAATGGCAACTCCTCCAACTTGCGGAAGTTGATTCAAGTTACTCCCCTTTCTACACCCCATCATTGCTTTCTGTGATAATGTTGTCAGCATGAACTAGTAATGTTTGTAGGTCGAAGGTAGTGTGGTCCGCGTGTCATGGAGTAGTGCTGTATACGTACGCTCTAAAGACAGTCGTGTTTCCAGTGTAGGCCTACGCCACAGGCACTACGGTAGTTCTCACAGCGTGAGCTGTTGAACGCCATATTGAATAAGGTGGTTCTTCCTGCGTGGAGTGATTCTGGCGTGTTACATCCGGTTTCAGGCTGCGCATGCGCCGATCGGTAGCTACATATACAAGACTATATCCACACAGAGTAAACCTGGCATCTAAACTCCAGCCGGAAGAATTTACTTAGCGGGTACTTCCCCATACTCTCCTTTGCGCCTTTCCCCTCCCACCCCCTCCCCCCACACGCAGATATATACATACATACATACATACATACATACAGAGAGAGAGAGAGAGAGAGAGAGAGAGAGAGAGAGAGAGAGAGAGCACTTACAAATCTATCTACCTACACTTTTCGTTCATCAAATCACTGTCTGTAACAGGTCTGTCCAGTTGTACGTCATTTTCATACGTAATTAGTTTTGTTACGTCATACTGAAGGACTTATGTCTCTTCCCTCAATACCTTAGCTGCTGGCACACGGTGAAGAAGTCAAAGCTGAAGAAGGCCAATGCAGCCAAAACCTTCGAATTGTACCAAATCAGGTTGATGACCTTGGTGTTCTCTTTTCTGTCTGTCTGTCTGACTTTCAATCTGTCTGTCTATCTTTCTGTCTGTCTGTCTGTCTGTCTCTCTCTCTCTCTCTCTCTCTCTCTCTCTCTCTCTCTCTCTCTCTCTCTCTCTCTCTCTCCGTGTGTGTGTGTGTGTGAATATATTACATGACTGGTAAGGACGGAGGAAGGGGGGTAGGGTAGCGTCCGAGCGCGTTCCCACGAACACCACTTCTTGCACGTAAGCAAAAACTTAATGGTGATCTTTTTAATCACCATCATCGTATATCTCACACCATTCATTGCACCTGCCTGTACTTTTATCTACACCTGGATGAGTTCTCTCCCTCCCTCCCCCCCCCCTTTCTATCTCTCTCGCTCGCTCGCTCGCTCGCTCCCTTCCCCCCATCCTCACATAGAGCGATCAGTACGTGAACCTCACACTCACGCCCTGCCGGGGCACTTACCCTGAGGAATTTCGGTGACGATGAAGCAGACCACGACCCCAACAAGCATCAAAGTGGTGCGGTTGTTGTCCCTGGACTGATGGTTATGATCCACGATCCGGGACACTCTGTTCAGGAGCCGCAGTCGCCGCCTCTTGGCTCGCTGCATGGTGACGATGAGCAGCGTGGACAGGAAGGCCATGAGCACACAGGGCAGGATCTTGATCACCACCCCGAACAACCAGCGCACGAACTGCTCGTAGGTCGGGTACCTGGCCGCCAGCTCGCTGGCCACGATCCAGTGACAAGAGACGTTACGTTCCAGGCTGGGTCCCACGTCTCTGACGGTGTAGACGAAGTAGTTAGGGATGCAGGAGACGACGGTGGCCACCACCACCACGGCCACTGTCAACCTGGCCCGCGCCATGGAACACAGCTTGATAGCCAGGGTGTGCTGACAGACGAAGATGTAGCGAAAGACGGCCAGCGTCACCGTCAACCACATGGCCATGTTGTGGCAGGTGACGATGAAGAGATTGTGGAACAGAATGAAGTACATCCAGCCTTCAGAGTGTTGCCAAAAGAAGCAGTCAGGACTGGTGATGATGTACAGGTAGATGGCCATGATGGGGTACGTGCTCATGGTCAGCATGTCAGCGATGGCCAGGGCCGTCAGAATAAAGTTGGTGGGACTTTCCATGTGTCGTCTGGTCAGCACGATGATGTTCAGCGCGTTAGACACGATGCCGAACATACACACAACCACCGAAAAATAGCCGTGAATCTTCTGGTAGGATTGACCGAACAGTTCTATCGCTGAGTGTGACCGAGGAGGGAGGGGAGTGGTCAGCTCCAAATAGATTCCTTTAAAGTCGACCTGCGCTGCTTCGGTGATTCGGTGATTATCGTATAAAGTAATGGAGATCTCAGTCACATTCTCCATGACTATCACTGATACGCTTGTAGGATGAGTTTTGAAGAACTGCCATAGACCAGTTCCACGAAAGCGGACAGATATCAGTGCCGTGTCATAGCTCCCTAGCAAATCGTTTCATCACATCGAATCCAGTATTTGTCTCACCACCCTTGAGAATAATTTGTAGTTGCTTGTCTTATTCGTGGACTGCCCAGTGCCAATTGGAGTAGTCCTGCAAAGAAAAGAAAAAACAATGTCGAAATATTTTTCAACATCACACAACAGATCACAATTGTTTTTCGAATAGACAAGCAAAGGATGACATACGTTCACATATGTATTATAAGAAGTTAAGTTACAAGTAATAGTTAATTTGAAAGCTACGTGTTATGTTAAAGCTTAGTTAAAACGTAAGATAAAAGGTGAGCTAAAGCCTAAATCATTAAAAGATAAGTTTAAAGTTATGTGAAAAGTAAGCAAAGAGTTAAAAATTAAGTTAACATTAAGTTAAACGTTACAATTTGAGTTAAGATTATGATTAAAAGTTTAAGTTAAGTAAAAAAAAAAAAAAAAAAAAAAAAAAAATGGGGGGGGGGGGGGGGGGGGGTAAAAAGTTAAGAGTTAAGCTAAACGTAAAATGGAAACTTAAAAAGTTAATTTAAAAGTAAAGTGTTGAAAGCTAAGTTAAAAGTTGAATTGAAAGTTAGAAGTTAAACTAAAAGTTAAGTTGAAAGTTTAAAGTTAGGTAAAAAGTTAAATTAAAAGTGAAATGCTAAGATAACGTCTAGTCAAAAGTTGAAACTTAAGTTAAGCGTTCATTTAAAACTTAAGTTAAAAGCAAATGTTAAGTTAAAAGTTAAGATGAAAATGAAAGTCACTTTAAAGATTAAATTACAAGTAATAGTTAACTTAGAGCTAAGTGTTAGGTAAAAAGCTAAGTTAAAAGGTTAGATAAAACGTGAGCTAAAAGCTAAATTAAAAGCAAAGTTAAAAGGGAAGTTAAAGTTAAAAGTGAAATTAAAATTAATCGTTCAGTCAAAAGTAGAAGTTGAAAGCTAAGTGTTCGGTTAAAAGAAACCATAAAAGCTAAGATAAAAGCTGGGTTTAAAGCTAAGTTTAACACTAGCTAAGATAAACGCTGGGTTTAAAGCTAAGTTTAACACTAGCTAAGATAAACGCTGGGTTTAAAGCTAAGTTTAACACTAGCTAAGATAAACGCTGGGTTTAAAGCTAAGTTTAAAACTAGCTAAGATAAACGCTGGGTTTAAAGCTAAGTTTAACACTAGCTAAGATAAACGCTGGGTTTAAAGCTAAGCTAAACACTAAGTGAAAAGATAAGTTAAAAGTTAAGTTCAAAATTAAAAGCTAAGTTAATATTTAGTTAAAAGTAAGATTAAAATTTACGATGACTAATACAAGTAAAGTTATAAGTTGATTAAAGGTTAATTTAAAAATCTTTATTCCATTTGCGTTTTTGAAATATTCTACGCATGTGTATATTTCTTAGATTTTAACACATTATAATTCTTATTTCCGATGTCAGTTTTATCATTATCATCATTTTTATGATTATGATTATACCTATTGGTTTCTTTCTTTAATTCTATCTTACTATCTTTTCCATCATCTATATCCTTCTTCTTCTCCTCTTTCATCTTCTTAGTCTCCTCCTCTTCCTCTTCCTCCTCTTCCTCCTCCTTCTTCTTTCTTATCGTCATCATCATCATCATCATCATCATAACGACAACGATGACAACTGCAACAAAAACGAAAACAACAACAACAACGAAAACAACAACAACAACAACGAAAAAACAACAACAACAAAACGAAACAACAACAAGGATGAAGGTGTTCTTTCATGCCAATCAAATGGAGGTCACCTCTGTTTGTTTCTGTTCGTCCCTGTGTTTGTCTCCCTTTGTTCAAGACCAGAAAGGTAGTGCGAGTCTTGAATAAAGATTTAAATTGGTATTTGTATGTGTTCATTTCTCTATTTGTTACCGCTGTGTATAAATGTGAGGTATTGGGCACAGGGTGTATGGGCAAGACTGGAACATCCTTTACTGGGAATGTCTCTTTGTTGGTTCTGTATTTTCTGTATTGGTATTCCTGCGAGGCGATTTGTTGTCATAAGGAGTATTCATTTGGGGTTAAGGTTGTGCAATGATATCTTCATGGGAAGAAAAGTTACCCTATTTGTTCGTTATGTACTGTTTACTCTTCCTTGCCTCATTGAAGCTAACCTTTTTTTTTTATCAGACAAAACCGAGGTTGTTTTATTGTTACTGCTCCTCTTAGTGTTTCAAGATGAAAAAAACAACATTTGTGCCCGTCTACTACAAATGTTGATTTGTGTTTGTTTCTGCAACTGCTGTTGCTGTGAACATTTGTCAGGCACGGGGCATACAGGCAAGCTTAGAACAATCTTTCTTGAGGATGTCTTTGTTTGGTCTTCGCACGTGTGTTGGCATTGCTGCTGGGCGATTTTATGTCGAAAGCAGATTTCGTTTGAGTTGTGGGGGTGTAGTTTTTTTTCTCTTTGGGATGAAAAGTTACCCTACTTGTTCGTTATGTACTACTTTCTATTCCCTGTCTCATTTAAGGTGCCTTTTCAGACCAGTCAGATCGAGGTTCCCTTCATTGGTTGATGTTCGTCCCTGTGTTTGTAGGACTGCATTCAAGACAAACACGGTTGTGCCATTCTTGATTAGATGTCCATTTCTGTGTGCTGATTTCTCCAGCTGTTGTTTTTGTGCACACGTCAAGTACAATGGTGGTAATATGGGCAAGCTTGGAACATTCATTTTGGGGGATGTCACCTTGCTGGTTCAGTGCGCTCTGTGTTGACATTCCTGCTAGGCGATTTGGTGATGTAAGCAGCATTCCTTTGGAGTTATGGGCGTGTAACTATTTCATCATGGGGGGGGGGGGGGGGGGGGGGGGGAAGAGTTACATAACTTCTTTGGTATTGACTATTTACTATTCCTTGCCTTATTCAAGATGTCATTTTTAAACCAATCAAAACGAGGTTGTCTAGAGTTGTTTCTGCTTGTCCCTGTGTTGGTTTGACTGTATTCAAGATCGAAAAGGTCCTGTCAGTCTGGAATAAATGTTATTTTGTGTTTGCTCCTTTGTCCAGCTGTTGTTGCTGTATACATTTGTCAGATACTGGTACTAGGAACATCCTTTTCTGGGCCAACATTTAGGGCAACAATGGTCTAGCTGTCACAAAGCAAGAAATCTTAAAGTCGATTCAGGCCAAAACTTTGGGAAACAGGAAGCAAAACCACATGGAGAAAAGAATCACGAATGCGATTAAAGGCCAACATCAAGGGCTACAGGAGGAAAAGTCACTAAATTGGGGGGAAAGGGGGGGGGGGGAGCCACAAGGACAATTAAGGACGACACTTACAACAATGAGAGGCAACGCCACAACAAAGGAAAAAAACACAAGGACGATCAAGGCTGACACAACTGTAACAGGAGACAAAGTCAGCACAAACGAAACAACAGCAACAACAACTGGAAACAAACAAAGACATAAAGGGTCAGAGGAGGTAAAGCCACCATGGGTGACGTCCACAGTTTTCTGAAAGCTTCCTTTCCGCTTCCTTGATTTTAGCACAATGCATTGTACGCTTCTCTGTATTATAGTGGGGTCAGTTCAGATGAAAAAAATAAGGGCAAACCAGCTTTGACATGATTGATGTTACATTCAGGAATACAGTACCTTTGTGCGTTTACACATTACTCATTGTATACAGTTGAACAATAGCCTACGTCTACACATTACTCAATGCATACAGTTGAACAATAGCCTACGTTTACACATTACTCAATGCATACAGGTGAACAATAGCCTACGTTTACACATTACTCAGTGCATACAGGTGAACAATAGCCTACGTTTACAAATTACTCAATGCATACAGGTGAAACAATAGCCTACGTTTACACATTACTCAATGCATACAGATGAACAATAGCCTACGTCTACACATTACTCAATGCATACAGTTGAACAATAGCCTACGTTTACACGAAAAGAAATGACAAAATCATATCTTAAAGTAAAACAAGATTAGAGCGAAAAGTAGAACAGCTTGGGTGATAAGAGAGAGAGAGAGAGAGAGAGAGAGAGAGAGAGAGAGAGAGAGAGAGAGAGAGAGAGAGAGAGAGAGAGAGAGAGAGAGAGAACAGTACAAGACAAGACAAAATTCTGTATTTACAATGATGATAATATTGATGTGCCTTTTTTTTACATCCACTCCTCGCCCTGAGTAGGGTTAACAATGCAGAACAAGGCATAAAAGCAGAAGCATACAAACTGAAAGTTGATTTTAAGAGAGACAGACAGACAGAGACAGACAGAAGAGACAGACAGAGAGAGAGAGACAGAGAGGAGACACTAGAGACAGACAGACAGACAGACAGACAGGGACAGAGACAAAGACAGAGAGGCGGAGGTGAGGGTGCGGAGAAGACATACAACAGTTACACATGTTTTGAAAGTAATCGAACAAACAGAAAACCATGAGGAATACCAAAAACAAGCAAGAACATGAGAAAAGAATCGATTTAAAAAGCACTAGGAAAAAACACAGGGGGGATTTGAAAAACAGTTAATTACATATTGATGACTCAGTCACCTTGGAAGGGGGGTGGTGGGGGTGGGGGTATGTCAAGTTGATAACGAACCCACTTCATTCAAGTGGGAAATAGCTACTTAGAGAGAGAGAGAGAGAGAGAGAGAGAGAGAGAGAGAGAGAGAGAGAGAGAGAGAGAGAGAGAGAGAGAGAGAGAGAGAGAGCATTTGATGATGAACTGACCGAGTATCGAACTTTCAAGTGTAGGGTGTGTTGCAATAAATTCTGTAGCGCGTATAAAGACAATAATTTACTTCGTCCCGAATCGATAACATTTGGAAACAGGTGTGCCCCAGTTTGCTATACTTGTAAGCCTGTAACTGTCTTCCATGACCCTTGTCTCTCAGACATGAACA
>CM065721.1:3688995-3698995 GCA_033310375.1 Conus canariensis | reverse complement strand
TGAGAAGAGTTACCTGATTGGTGACGTGAGAAGGGTGTTACCTGACTGGTGACGTGAGAAGGGTTACCTGATTGGTGACGTGAGAAGGGTTACCTGATTGGTGACGTGAGAAGGGTTACCTGACTGGTGACGTCAGAAGAGTTACCTGATTGGTGACGTGAGAAGGGTTATCTGATTGGTGACGTGAGAAGGGTGTTACCTGATTGGCCACGTGAGAAGGGTGTTACCTGATTGGCCACGTGAGAAGGGTTACCTGATTGGTGACGTGAGAAGAGTGTTACCTGATTGGCGAGGTGAGAAGGTTTACCTGATTGGTGATGTAAGAAGGGTGTTACCTGATTGGCCACGTGAGAAGGGTGTTACCTGATTGGCCACGTGAGAAGGGTTACCTGATTGGTGACGTGAGAAGGGTTACCTGATTGGTGACGTGAGAAGGGTGTTACCTGATTGGTGATGTAAGAAGGGTTACCTGATTGGTGATGTAAGAAGGGTTACCTGATTGGTGACGTGAGAAGGGTTACCTGATTGGTGACGTGAGAAGGGTTACCTGACTGGTGGCGTGAGAAGGGTTACCTGATTGGTGACGTGAGAAGGGTGTTACCTGACTGGTGACGTGAGAAGGGTTACCTGATTGGTGACGTGAGAAGGGTGTTACCTGATTGGTGATGTAAGAAGGGTTACCTGATTGGTGACGTGAGAAGGGTTACCTGATTGGTGACGTGAGAAGGGTGTTACCTGATTGGTGACGTGAGAAGGGTGTTACCTGATTGGTGACGTGAGAAGGGTGTTACCTGATTGGTGACGTGAGAAGGGTTACCTGATTGGTGACGTGAGAAGGGTGTTACCTGACTGGTGACGTGAGAAGGGTGTTTCCTGATTGGTGACGTGAGAAGGGTTACCTGATTGGTGACGTGAGAAGGGTTACCTGACTGGTGACGTGAGAAGGGTTACCTGATTGGTGACGTGAGAAGGGTTACCTGATTGGTGATGTGAGAAGGGTGTTACCTGATTGGTGACGTGAGAAGGGTGTTACCTGATTGGTGACGTGAGAAGGGTTACCTGATTGGTGACGAAGGGTGTTACCTGACTGGTGACGTGAGAAGGGTTACCTGATTGGTGACGTGAGAAGTGTTACCTGATTGGTGACGTGAGAAGGGTCACCTGATTGGTCACGTCAAAGGGTCACCTGATTGGTCACGTCAAAGGGTCACCTGATTGGTCACGTCAAAGGGTCACCTGACTGGTCACGTCAAAGGGTCACCTGATCGGCCACGTGAGAGGGGTTACCTGATTGGTGACGTGAGAAGGGTCGCCTGATTGGCCACGTCAAAAGGGTCACCTGATTGGTGACGTGAGAAGGGTGTTACCTGATTGGCCACGTCAAAAGGGTCACCTGATTGGTGACGTGGAGAAGGGTGTTACCTGATTGGTCACATCAAAAGGGTCACCTGATTTGCAACGATCAGCTCCAGCGTAGTCGTGCGTGAGCTACTTTGTATCAAACGTTAAAACTCAGATCAGATCAATGCATGGTGAGTGTGAGTCAGTTTCGGAAAAAAAATAGAGGAGGATGGAGGCCCCACTGTTTAAAAAACTGGGGGAGAAAAAGAAGAAAAAAGCAAAAGAAAAAAAGTGGAAAAAAATTGGAGGCTGGAGGACAAAAAAAAAAAGTTGTGTGTGAGCTGCTTGTGGGAGAAGTTCCCGATCTCCCTAGCTGGCACCCTCTGCCTGTCAGGTGGGCTGTAGGCAGTAAACTGAAAAGAAAGATGACGATTCTGCCAGACAACAGGGACACACGAATGACAAGACAAAGGTTGTCAAATTCCGCAAAATGAATCTTGAATGAAAACCCACAATGAAAACGAAGAAGGAGAGCAATCATTTATCTTCTCAAATTGGGCGCAAAATGGACGTTGAATGAAAACCCACAATGAAAACGAAGAAGGAGAGCAATCATTTATCATCTCAAATTGGCCGCAAAATGGACGTTGAATGAAAACCCACAATAAAAACGAAGAAGGAGAGCAATCATTTATCTTCTCAAATTGGGCGCAAAATCGACCTTGAATGAAAACCGGTTTTGTTTTTTTTAAGACCAAAGAGGTCGAAGTTCGTTGTGTTTTGTCTTGTAATTTGTTCGTTCCAATTTTCTGGCGGAATAGTAATTATACTTTTAAGTTGGTTTCAATTTCCGCCTGCGGCCACCTCACTTTGAAACTAAGGCTGACGTAGAATGTTTGTGCGTGGGAAATGGCCTTCAGAATTTGAAATTATTAAATTTCCGCGTCATGTCACATTCTTGATTCTTTCCTTTCCTTTCCAAATTGTCTAAAAAATAATTGATGAGGAGGAAAGCATGTCCTTGTTAAAACATTTTTGCTTCTCTGACCCTGACCTCTCCTTCCATCACGATCTGCAAAAAGGAAAAAAAATACACTATTTATAATCTGAAAAGGGGTCTAGTTTTAATCCCGCTGTCCTGCCCTGCCCCGAGCGGACACCACCAACGCTGAGTGTGGCAGTGGTCATCTTCTGCAATAATTTTTGTCGCACAACGACAGTATCCTGCTATTTCTTTTTCTTTTGAAGAGTTTCCTGTCAATAGACGACATACGGAAAAGAGGATAGTTGTTGACAAAAGCCAGTGCAGTGTCTCCAGTTTGCTAATGACAGCGCAAACATCCAAAACGAAAGCTTTTTACGATTAGAAATGTAGCCAGGGAGTTCATTTCCCGGATGGAAAATGGCCTGCTTAAAGGACACAGACCTTTCGATGCCGCTCCTTCATTGTCCCTTCTGTCTTCCGTCCTTGTTCCTTCTCAGTGTCATCGCTGACCTCCATTACCTCTACGTTTGTGTTGAGGCCCGTATCATCTGCAGCTCTCCGTGCCCCCACCTGCCGTGCGGCAATGGCGACGTCTGGCTCAGGACCATGATGCTGTCAGATACTTCCCGCATAGAACCATGAGGGCAGACTGCTGTCGGTGATGGTTGATTAGAGACGGGCAGGAAAAAGGTACTGTGCTCATTTCCTGCATACATTTGCTGTGGCCAATGTCGCTAAAGCGCCTGGAAAAGACGCCAAGTATCATCGTATCAATTCCATTGGAGTCAGCCTGAAACCATTTCCGCTGGAGTTGTTTCGAGGTAGGCGAAGTATTTTACTCTACCCCCTGCCCTAAATTTACCCCAATCCATTTTTTTTCTTTATTTTGAAAAATTCATGTTACTAGACTTGCAAGCCATGGGGTGGGAGTACATTTGCTAAGGAAGACTCCTTACATCAGTTTAAAATGACTCATGAATATTTAGTGTCTTTATTTTTCAGAATGATTGGTAGGGGAGGGGAGTGGGGTGGGCTGGGAGAGAGGGTGGGCAGAGTGGTGGTGATGGTGGTAGATGAACCCAAGAGCAGCTCCATCGATGTATTTAACCTAGGGTTGCTTAATTCTGCGAAAGCACCCACAGTCAGTCAGTCTGGGCCAGTGTCTTTTGGATCTGAACATTTATTATTAAGGGGCAATAACTGACTGACTCCACACGAACACGAGTGAAATGCGTTTGAAGCCAGTCCAAAATTCAGGGGAAGTCATTGTAAAGCAGTACCGTTAGCTCCAGAATGACCTCTGTAGCCATTCCATGTGTTTGGGGGATGTGGGATAGCGTCGTCCTGTATCTGCGTCGAGATGTCTTCTCTGGACCTATTATCACTTCCTCAACATTTGTTTGATTAAACTGGAATATCTCGTTTTTTTTTTCTAAATGCGTGTTTTTGCCTAACAGTTGGATGGGGACATGGTTTGAAGGGGAATTTCCAGGAAGAAAAAGATACACCCGAGGGTGTGGGTAGGACCCAGTGAAGTACTGTGCTCAAATGCCGAACAAACCAGCTGGAAGCAATCCTGCTCCACTTTTGGGGGTCAGGGCTGAAAAGGGTGTGGTGCTGCCCCAGATTGAGCTGGGAGCAATCCTGCTCCACCTTTGGGGGTCAGGGCTGAAAAGGTGTGTGCTGCCCAATGAGCTGGAGCAATCCTGCTCCACTTTGGGGGTCAGGGCTGAAAAGGGTGTGGTGCTGCCCAGATTGAGCTGGGAGCAATCCTGCTCCACCTTTGGGGGTCAGGGCTGAAAAGGGTGTGGTGCTGCCCCAGATTGAGCTGGGAGCAATCCTGCTCCACCTTTGGGGATCAGGGCTGAAAAGGGTGTGGTGCTGCCCCAGATTGAGCTGGGAGCAATCCTGCTCCACCTTTGGGGGTCAGGGCTGAAAAGGGTGTGGTGCTGCCCAGATTGAGCTGGGAGCAATCTGCTCCACCTTTGGGGGTCAGGGCTGAAAAGGGTGTGGTGCTGCCCCAGATTGAGCTGGGAGCAATCCTGCTCCACCTTTGGGGGTCAGGGCTGAAAAGGGTGAGGGGCTGCCCCAGATTGACGCAACCCTTTTCTTCGCCGGTAATGCCCCAAATCATGTGTTCTAATCAACTGTTTAATGAAATTCAACTTTAAGGGGATGGAGTCATCTGAGGCTAAGGGGAGAAGTCAGTCATCCCGGCCTTACTCCAGTCTACAGTCATTTAACCCCTGCCCCAGAATGACTCCAGGAGGTTAACCTTTGGTGGGGTCCTACTGGGACATAACACCGGTCTTGGCTGTTCCTCACTAGGAGTGCAATGCGGCGTGAGGAGAAAGAGAAACTGTGGCGTTCTTTCAGCCACATGTGATGAATGAAGCGTTCTATAAACTTCTTTCAGCCACATGTGATGAATGAAGCGTTCTATGAACTTCTTTCAGCCACATGAGGTGAGTGAAGCGTTCTATGAACTTCTTTCAGCCACATGTGGTGAGTGAAGCGTTCTATGAACTTCTTTCAGCCACATGTGATGAGTGAAGCGTTCTATGAACTTCTTTCAGCCACATGTGGTGAGTGAAGCGTTCTATGAACTTCTTTCAGCCACATGTGGTGAGTGAAGCGTTCTATGAACTTCTTTCAGCCACATGTGGTGAGTGAAGCGTTCTATGAACTTCTTTCAGCCACATGTGGTGAGTGAAGCGTTCTATGAACTTCTTTCAGCCACATGTGGTGAATGAAGCGTTCTATGAACTTCTTTCAGCCACATGTGGTGAATGAAGCGTTTATGAACATTCTTTCAGCCACATGTGATGAGTGAAGCGTTTCTATGAACTTCTTCAGCCACATGTGATTGAGTGAAGCGTTCTATGAACTTTTTCAGCCACATGTGATGAATGAAGCGTTCTATGAACTTCTTTCAGCCACATGTGGTGAGTGAAGCGTTCTATGAACTTCTTTCAGCCACATGTGGTGAGTGAAGCGTTCTATGAACTTCTTTCAGCCACATGTGATGAGTGAAGCGTTCTATGAACTTCTTTCAGCCACATGTGGTGAATGAAGCGTTCTATGAACTTCTTTCAGCCACATGTGATGAATGAAACGTTCTATGAACTTCTTTCAGCCACATGTGATGAATGAAGCGTTCTATGAACTTCTTTCAGCCACATGTGATGAATGAAGCGTTCTATGAACTTGAGCTAGGATATGTATGATTCTCTCAAAGAGTTGGTAATAAAGCTCTTTTTTTTTACGCATGTTTCGCACCAGACCGAGGGGCTGCAGGAGGCAAGTGTGGTATACTCACATGCAGGACACTACACAGGCATCTCAGTTTGCTCCATTGTGTTCCCACATATGTACAAATGAAAAGGGATAGACATTTAAAACGCATCTTGACAAGATTTCGATTTGGAGTCTCGGATACATCTGTTCGTCGTTTTCGTTATAAACAGCATACTGAACTGATCGTATTTGTTCTTTGTGTAAAGGTGAAGTGAAAATGAAATCGATTCTGTATTTTGTTGTTCTGCCGTGAATGATCCTAGAAACCAGTTAATCCCTACGAAGTACCAGAAACAACCTTCGTTATTTAGATTCACGTTGCTTATGTCATCTAATCGTGAAAATATTGTAAAACAGTTTGCACTTTATTTGTATAAACCAGTCAAAATTCGATCTGTACCTTGTTCATAAATTTCTTGTTCACTGTTATCTGTTCTTTTAGCCCATCTGCATTTTTGTTTTGAACATTTGCTGTGACTGTAGTTTTTATTCTTCAAAAGGGGCCACAACCTTATTGAATAGGCAATCATTTATTGAAATTCTCTCTCTCTCTCTCTCTCTCTCTCTTCTCTCTCTCTCTCTCTCTCTCTCTCTCTCTCTCTTATCAACCCATACCCTTCCTCACCCTGCCCCCAACACACACACACACACACACACACACACACACACACACACACACACACACACACACACACACATACACACTCACGCACGCACGCACGCACACATACAGAGAGAGAGAGAGAGAAAAGTTACTGAGGTTGTTCCATCAGTCAACATGTTCAAATCGTTGTGAAGATGAAGACAGGAATGGGCAGAACACAACCGAATAGAGAGCAGCCTCGGCCCAACAACAGGCCCTGGCCAAGACTTAATGAGGGTCAATGAAACCCAGCGTAGGGGCCACCAACCCACTCACCTCCAAGCGAACGCAGAATTGATACTGGCTAATGTCATGAACAGGAGCATGTTGTGCCAGGGGCGACTACATCACAGGGTGGGCCAGATGGGTTCAGCTCGTTGGATTGGATGGACCTGAGGTGATGGATCGACCAGACAATCACTGTAGATCAGTATGTGCAGGGAGGGGAAACAACAACGGCACTGCCTTTTTTTCTTTCTTTTCATGGACTTTCTCGTGATCTCTGTGCTTTGTCACACTGACACACTGACAAGAGCCCGAACACGCAGCCAGGAAAATAACCCCCCATACATCCATTTCCCTCAGCGTCCGGATCTCTCCCGTCTTCCCCATTTCAAAAAAGGGAAAAAGAAAGAAAAAGGGGAAAAAATGAAAGACAAGAAAAAAAGAAAGAAAAGAGGGGGTATATCAAATCAGATTCTTTGGTTCAGCGTGAACTTCTGATTGGTGCAAAGTGTCATGTAAGTGCCCATTACCATGATGAATACATTGACACTGTGCCCCATCCTCTTATTCGGATCGACCTTTGTGAACAGGGTACGTTATCTACAAACCGCACTTCCCTGTCATAATTTTCGTTAAGGAAGAAGAAGAAGGAGGAAGAGGAGAAGGAGAAGAGAAGGAGGAGGAGGAGGAGGAGAAGGAGAAGATAAAGGAGAAAGAAAGAAAGAAAGAAAGCCCAGTGCATTTGATGCCTGAAATTCATAGTTTCAGTTATACTAATACTGGGAGATTGAGTGGGTTTATCTGGATTGCTTTCAAAAGACTGAATGCGGGTTGGTTTTGCTTTCGTTTGCTTCAGTCTTGAACGATGGCCTGTTTTCATTGACTTCAACTCTTGTGTAGTCTGTTCTCTGGTCGCTAAATAAAGAAAACGACGTGTTGGACAACACATCGGTTAGTCTTTTCACTCTAAAGATAAAGTTAATTAGGGTTGATCATCCTAACCTTTTGAGTCTTTTGTGTTTGCAGTTTCAGGACGCACTGTATATATGAAACTGTAAAGTAAGCATTTATCTTTCCTTCTTTGGATTACCACATACTGCCACTTCCACAAAGAAAATAGCTACTAGCACACATCTTCCATGTCATCAATATCCACGGACTCAAATCCATTGATTCAGAAGTACTATGATCACAAAAGAGCCATTGTTAACAGACTGAAAATAAAGGACAGTTCCTTCCTGTCTCTTCATCCTAGATTCTAGACTGTTTTTTTCGCATCGATCAGAACCACGTGATTTCTACCGAGACGTCCATATTGGATATCCAGGACAGGGCACTCTGGGGACGAAATGCTGGCCGACAGATGTCGTGCTTCAGTGAATTAGAATATCTCCTCAAAAATGCCCTTTTCACGGTCGCCTTTTTGTTTTCCACCTCTTCTAATTTCCTATTCACATGTCCACCTTGCTGCCTGACTCGTCGGGGTGATCTGGGTGTTCATGTTGGTTGGGCTTCACTGTCGTGGGAGGAGACCTCATAAAGGTTCAGGACAAAATGCCCACAGACAGATAAATCCAGACTTTCTCTGTGCGTCATTTCGCGATATAAATTGAAACAGTGCTTGGGACATCACGTTTCCCGCAAAGCTGGATTTTGATGTCACTAGGCCACCATAGAGAGGAATGTCAAATCTTTTGAAAAGAGCTGAAGGTTTTGCCTTGTCAGACATGTGTTGTAGACTTCCTCTTCAGGAGATCATAGGAACAGACCTTAACTCTCTCTCCTCTCTCTCTCTCTCTCCTCTCTTCTCTCTCTCTCTCTCTCTCTCTCTCCTCTAGTATGTATGTATGTATGTATAATATATATATATTATGTAATCAACTAATAAATTCCAAGGATAAGTACCGAGCACCATTCCAGCAACTTACAGAGCAGCTTGGTGTTGCAATGACTGCAAGAAAATTCAATTTAAACAAAGCTTGCTCTTATGTCTTAGATTGAAGAAATAGGGGGAGATAAGCATTCATATCTGCAGTGGTAGATCATTCTGCCTAACAGTATGTGCTTGAGTGGGTGAATGGGAAAAATTAAATAATGCTTCTCAAAATGAGCCTTCAGCAAGCTTATAGTCTCCAAGTGGGAGACGATCTCCAATGGAAGGAAAACCACTAACATGTAACTCCTGGTCAGATACCGATATTTCGAAACCTGATTGTTTCTCCTCAGTGACCGCGGAAAGTGGTAATTTGACTCCTCTGCTTTTCGGTTTAAGAAGAATGCTATCCAGAAAAGGCTGGTGTGCAATACCGTAGTATGTTTGTTGAGTTTTCAAAAAACCCACCAAGAGCAAAACAAGCTACATTTTCCTACATGTTTTGCTCTTTCATGATTTTCTTTTGCTTCTTAGGTGGCACCTTTGGTGGGTTTTTTGAAAACTCAACAAACATACAACGGTATTGCACACCAGCCTTTTCTGGGATAGCATTCTTCTTAACCGAAAGGCAGAGGAGTCAAATTACCACTTTCCGCGGTCACTGAGGAGAAACAATCAGGTTCGAAATATCGGTATCTGACCAGGAGTTACATGTTAGTGGTTTTCCTTCCATTGGAGATCGTCTCCCACTTGGAGACTATAAGCTTGCTGAAGGCTCATTTTGAGAAGCATTTATTTAATTTTCCCATTCACCCACTCAAGCACATACTGTTAGTTAGGCAGAATGATCTACCACTGCAGATATGAATGCTTATCTCCCCTATTTCTTCAATCTAAGACATAAGAGCAAGTTTTGTTATAATTGAATATATATATATATATTATATATTATATATATATATATATATATAGAGAGAGAGAGAGAGAGAGAGAGAGAGAGAGATCAATCTGTCCATCTATAGATAGACAGATAGATAAGATGTGTATGTGTTTGTGTTCAATTTCTATCTAGCTATGAACGCGATGACCTTACACCGATCTGGTTTAGACCTTAATGAGACTTTTTTAAAGATATTATTTCATTTTACCACGAGATCCCCAAATCCGTGCGATGACTTTCTTCACCTGTCGCGTCAACAACCGGTGTTTCGCTTTTTCAGCTGATGCACTTTCTCTTCTGTCTGAAATGTTCAGACTTTTCGTTTCTGAAAACATCACCATGAGAGTGACTGGCACGTGTTGTTATGATTTTGCTGCGCTAGGCTGGCTTATTGCACTCATTTGCAAAAAAAAAAAAAAAAAAAAAAAAAAAAGTCAAAGAGTTCATAAACGTGTGAAATTAAAACACGCAGTTTTCAGTATTGAAAAAAAAATTAAATTCATTACAGACGGTAGATCGGGATATGTGAGGCTAAACTTTGAAACTTACTTTTTTAATCCACTTCTAGGGATTGGAACAGCCTGACAGTCGTCACGTTCAAGGGCTTTTTCTTTTTTTTTTTTTTTTTTTTTTTTTTTTTTTTTATGCGATAGCGAGCATTTCCTTCTAGACTAAGCGACACGTGCACCCTGCACA
>CM065721.1:3678995-3683995 GCA_033310375.1 Conus canariensis | reverse complement strand
GTTTCTTCTGCACCTGCTTCCTGGAGGCGCTTGCCCGGTAATTTGAAGTGTCCCGGTGATTTCATCAGTGAGTGACAGATTTCCCTGCCCAGGCCCCAAGATCACAGAGAGCCAGAAAGCCTTTGGCTGTGACTCACAGTCAGTCTGGCGCCGATCTCTCGCTAAGTGAATGTGACTGGCTCTCGTTCGGCTGAATGTTTTCCAGGTTCTGCTTTGCTCGGGGTTTTTGTGCGCATTTTGTCTTTGTTCTTTCATTCAGATTTTGGTCAAGTTTTGAAAATGTAGCTGCGCTGTTGTATCCTAACACGAAGAGTTCTTATCTGGAACTGAATCAGAACAAATAAGAAAAGAAGAACTATCAGGTCGTAGGTACCTATTTTTCAAAGGTTTTTATGTGTGATACGACAATACGGACAAAAGTAGAACACTCAAATTCGACTGAAAGAAATTTACGTATAGGTATTCTTCAAGGTTCAGCATAGACCATTTCTTTTCGACATACTGATCTATAATATTCCGCAGCGTATTATCAAAACATTTGGTTTTACTACAATATATGTATGTAGATGGACGTTAAAATGAAGAGCAATCCTTCTGATAGAAAGCTAACACACATATTCAAAAATTGTAATAATGCATACAGGCAAAGTAGATTATCACATGGTGCAAAATGGTCTAAGCCTGTCTGTTGATAACACTGGCATCGTGATATTCAGTGCTGGTAATGCTTTCAGAGAGCTGCCAACATTTCATATTCAATCAACTGAACTTCGCTTTAAAGAAGTCGTAAAAAGTTTAAGTCTATTTTACACATTAAAAGTTTCATGTAAACTTCATATAGAAAATAGTTTTTAAGAAATGAAAATGTTTTAATTTTCTCATAATTACTTGCAGTCACGACTGAGGTAAAGAAATTATGTGTTTGATTTATATTGCAACTGCTTTAGTTAGGTCAAAAACTCGCCTACGCTCAGAAAACTTATTGGTCTGCACCAACACTTTTACTGAAGAAATTACAAAGTATATATTCTGAGGCATATAAATTAGCTCTGGATGTTCCTGTTTATGCACCATTTCTTCCAACGTATAAGGAAGCGGGTGTTCTACCTCTTAATGAGTATCGTTGGTTAGCTGCTGTTGAGTATGTTCTGGGACGTCGCGCAGTCAAAAATGCCAATGACGGGAAGAAAAACAGAAGACCTGATGTTCATATTCCCAAAAGAGCAAGAAAAATAAAACTATTTAAAAATATACACAGACGGTTCAGTAATCAATGATCAATTGCCAATGCTGGATCACAGACGGTTCAGTAATCAATAATCAATTGCCAATACTGGATTACAGACGGTTCAGTAATCAATAATCAATGGCCAATACTGGATTACAGACGGTTCAGTAATCAATAATCAATTGCCAATGCTGGATTGCCGACGGTTCAGTAATCAATAATCAATTGCCAATGCTGGATTTGTAGTTCTTGGTTTGAGAAAGGGGAATAGTTTTTACATTTGAGAGGGTCATTCTGTTTTCACCACAGAGCTGTTTTCACCACAGAGCTGTTTTCACCACAGAGCTAGTGGCTATTCTCATGGCACTGCAAATATTGCAGATCTTCCTATGATTTTGTTTCAATTTTTTTGCGTTGATTCTAGATTTACTTTACTTTACTATTACTTTACTAAAATCAATTAAGCCTAATCTGATCTTTGTACGGAATACGGAAATTCTGCATCTTGTTATCTTTCTCATTTAAAAGAGTTTATATGTGACCTTCTTGCTGGCCACCATTTCACTGCGGTGATCCCTCGAGTGAAAGGCAGAACAGAATGGCAAAAAAAAGAGGTACGAGGAATGCAAACGGTTGTGTAAATGTAAAGATCCATTTATCTGTAAAAGAGGGGTACAGACTCTTAGGAACAGTCTGTAGAAAAACAAAACAAAACAAATGAAACAAAACAAACCCAAACCAAAAGTGAAAAAAAAAACTCAACAAAGTCTCAAAACATTATTAATTAAGATTCACGAGAAATCACAAGTGTATTTTACAGATTGAAAATGAATACTTCAGAGGTGTACATATTGAGTTCATGAAGTGTTTCTGTAGAGAGAGAGAGAAATGATAGTTTGTTCCATTGTGCTTTTAAAAAAGTCAGTGTTTCCTGATTCACCTGGCAATCAACAGCTGTTTTGCTGATGAAGTCAAAGTCATTATTGAAAACCATTCAGCTCTGTTCACTACAGCAGTTTTTGACCCCCAAAGTCCCACTAGGACTGTTCTGTAATCTGTTCATTTATTGTCAGTTGAGGTGACGGAATGGGTGGATGGGAACATGTCTATCATACAATGAATGTTTTATTCACTGATGATGTCAAACAATTTTAGGATCCTTCTGAAAACACGTTTCATGAAAAACGTTAAATCAAGCAAAGTGCGCGCACACGCACGCACGCACGCACGCACGCACGCACACACACACACACACACACACGAGCGCGTGCGCATGCACGCACGCATGCACGCACACACACACACACACACACACACACCACACAACACACACACACACACACACACACGAGCGCGTGCGCATGCACGCACGCATGTACACACACACAACACACACACACACACACACACACACACACACACACACACACACACACACACACACACACACACACACACACATTTTCAGATAGAGAGAAACAGAGAGAGACACACACACAAAAGAGAAAGTACGTTGATATCTCTTTTCCTTCGGTGTCCCCCATCGTATAAGTCCAAGAATGAATTCAATTCAGTGTCTTCTCACAGTCCTGACGACTCCGTTCTTCTTTCACCTGCTGCAGTTTCACTTCTGTTCTTGTTATCATTGTTGTTGTTGTTGTTGTTGTTGTCGTTGTTGTCTTTGACATCGTTCTTTCTTAGTTTCCCTCCTCCTTTCTCTACTGCCTTCTTGTGGTCAGTCGTCCTCCTCTTCTCTGCACCGTCCACCATTCTCTGCACAAACTTCG
The DNA here is from genome assembly GCA_033310375.1 of Conus canariensis. Lineage (NCBI taxonomy): Eukaryota > Metazoa > Mollusca > Gastropoda > Neogastropoda > Conidae > Conus > Conus canariensis. The sequence goes on along the minus strand of CM065721.1, from coordinate 3,680,980 downwards.
AGGCCGGAATAGCTCAGTTGATAGAGCGCCGGACTCGTGATCCTGGGGTTACGGGTTCGAATTTCGGTACAGGGGGATTTTTCCCTCGGAGTTAACATTGGTTCTGACTCCATTTCCCATACAGTCCTTCGAATGAGACTATAAACCGAGGTTCCGGGTTTGAACGCACGCACAACATATTGCACACACGTAAAATCCCATCACCAACTTTCGGAAGAGAAGGCCAGTTTGGCCGTTGGTATGGATGACACGTTACACATAGCATGCACCTTCTGCGAAGTTGGAGTATGGCTGTCTTAATGGCGGGATAAAAACAAAAACAAAAACAAAACGGTCATACACACAAAAGTGTCAGAATCTTCAACTCGATGAAGTGGACACTCAAAGACAGAAGAAGAACGTCAATGTGAAACAACAACAACAACAACAACAACAAAACTAGGCAAGAATCTCCTCAGGCAAGCATCGCACGTGCTTCCCTCCAAATGGGAGACAAACCTTGTCAAAGACTTTGCATCAAGAACACGCCAAGTTGGCAGAGCGTGAAAAGTGACTATAACGGCCCAGTTTGTCGACCCTCCCCTTAAGGCACATCCTGCATAGGACGTACTCCACACTGGCTAAATGGAATCTTTACAGAGTGGAGGGTGCCGCCGAAAGCTCAAGCGAAGTCACAATGAAGACGTGAGTACTCTTGGCAATTTTTTCTTCTCCTCTGGAAATGAGAAACGGGGGCAATGATAGAGGAGACGGCAACTTGACACCACCCCTCATTCAGAGATTTTGTCCAGGAGATGCACTTCAGATGACAAAAGGTAGATGCACTTCAGATGACAAAATGTAGATACACTTCAGATGACAAAATGTAGATGCACTTCAGATGACAAAATGTAGATGCACTTCAGATGACAAAACGTAGATACACTTCAGATGACAAAATGTACACTGATGGATACTTGAGCATTTGTCCCTAGCAAGCGTTTAGTTTTAAAGTAAGTGGCCAGGACGAACGCAACACTCCCAGAATGATTGGGAGGAACTTAACATAGACGTTTCAGTCCTATGTGAACGTGACACTCCCAGAATGACTGGGTGGAACTTAAGATAGACGTTTCAGTCCTATATGAACGTGACACTCCCAGAATGATTGGGAGGAACTGAAGACAGACGTTTCAGTCCTATGTTTATCCCAGTTAAATCGGGAGTAAGCTTCATTTCCGGGGAAAGTAAACGCATAGTAAGTGTGCGTGAGAAAAGGTTACACCATTCCAATACCAGGAGTTTGCAGATTTCAAATAAAGCCTTCACTTTGTTCTTTTCAGCTTAGCTTACAAATGAGCTTATTTACAATGATGGAAGCTTATACTCTGATATACTGTAAAATATTCATGTGAAAAAAAAAACAGTTCTGAATATTGTGAACTGAGATGTGCAGAATTCTTATTACTTACTGAAGAGCGCCTTAAAGCTTATCCTTGTGGCTGTCAGTCTGTCTCTCGTTATAAACCATACCTACATGTCTCTTTTCTTTTGGCAGATGCCGAAGAGTCTTTTCAGATACTCGTGGTATTGGAGACAGAATGCGTGGTTGTGGCATAGTGTGTTGTGATGGAGGGAGGGAGGGAGGAAGAGAGTGAAGAGTGGTGGTATGTCTGTTAACATTAACTGTCTGCATGGTGCCTATGATTACCCGACACGTCAATATTGCATCTATGAACAGGCTGCTTCTCGGCATTAGAATTACGCCCCATGATTAGATTAGCTAGTTGTTCTTGTTCGTCCTTCGACACATGTGGGTGGGTGCTACAGTGGAGGTGGAGATTAGCTAGTGTGATATATGGATTAGTTAGTGTGAATGATACGTGTGGGTGTGATGTAGGCATGGCGACGACAGATTTTAAGACCAGGCCTCGTTCTGAATTCTTCATGCTTGAGCATTAAAGAACCAATCTCTCTCTCTCTCTCTGTCTCTCTCTCTCTCTCTC
>CM065721.1:3648995-3666495 GCA_033310375.1 Conus canariensis | reverse complement strand
CGTGCTGGTTGTTTGGTCACCGATGGCCGGGCTGGTTGTCCAGCCATCTTTTATCTGACGAGCGTTCCACTGGAAATCCAGTTCCTACGGTCAATTAGTTGGGGATCGTTCGGAGTTGTCTACCCCTAACTCGGTCATGTGTGCATCTCACTTGCGAATGTGTGTGTGTCCCACTTGGTTGTGTGTACATCGTGTTTGAACATCTGTGGATCCGACTTTTCCCTCCTTTTTTTAAATTAACCAAAGAATCAGAGTTTACAAGTGCGCTGAAAGAGGACAGTGCGCAGATTTCAACACAACAGTGGCGTGTTTGTCAGCCCTACACACAATCGGTTAACTGGACAAAAAAAGGAAAAAAAAAGATAATTACAACGATGACAACAACAGCAATAGTAATAAAGTAATGATAATAATAACCATAAATGTCAGAGAACCATAGTATCCATGATGTCTGTCAAATGTAACAAATCATGCCGCAGGTAATACAGTGGAAAAACTCATTACCGATAACAATGATCCAATCTGTGTGGATCTGACTTGGTTATGGATGCCTCTTATTGTAAAATTTGTGGCTTCAGCTTGATTATGTAGACTTCTTATTTGGCAGTGAGTGGATCAGACTTGTAGATATAAATTATGTTTGGAAAGGTGTATGTCTCGCCCAGGAATGCACGAGTCTCATTCCAACGTGCGCAAATCGTTTAGGAATCCCTGCATTTCATTTCAAAATAAGATCTGACATGTATCTTATTAGAGAATTGACACATCCGATAGGATGCATATCCATTCTATTTAACAATGAGACTTTTTTTTACCTGGGGCATGTGCCCAGTTCATTTAGAAAATGATCGTTTTGAAATGTATTCAGTTCGTGTCGGAGCGGACGTGAAAAGTGTGTAGGCAAATGATAAACCCGTTTCAAAAAAGTAACTCTCGTGACTTCTCGGTCTCATGTTCCTAGCTCTAAAAATCTCTTCCATTCAATATCAGTCACGCGTCTTCCGTTGCATTTTTTCAAACCAGGCCTTAAAAACCTCACTTTTCAATCAGCACTTCACGTCCAGAATCTTCCAAGTGTTTTGAAGCTTGTTCCTGCGCCCATTTGTATGATTATGAATACAGTGTATGTGTGTGCGTGTGCGTACGTGTGTGTGTGTGTGTGTGTGTGTGTGTGTGTGTGTGTGTGTGTGTGTGTGTGTGTGTGTGTACAGAAGAAAGCGATAAAGACAGAGAAATACTCTTATTCTTTTGTATGATTTTGTTGTTGTTGATGCTGTTGTCGTTGTTTTTCCAGGAAGATGATGGAAGAAACTGCATAAATGACACTGGATAAAATGACTAAACAACCCAGCAGGAATAGTGTTTAAAATGTCGAGATGTAGCCCCATAAATGACACTGGATAAAATGACTAAACAACCCAGCAGGAATAGTGTTTAAAATGTCGAGTTGTAGCCCCATAAATGACACTGGATAAAATGACTAAACAACCCAGCAGGAATAGTGTTTAAAATGTCCAAATGTAGCCCCATAAATGACACTGGATAAAATGACTAAACAACCCAGCAGGAATAGTGTTTAAGATGTCGAGTTGTAGCCCCATAAATGACACTGGATAAAATGACTAAACAACCCAGCAGGAATAGTGTTTAAAATGTCGAGTTGTAGCCCCATAAATGACACTGGATAAAATGACTAAACAACCCAGCAGGAATAGTGTTTTAAATGTCGAGTTGTAGCCCCATAAATGACACTGGATAAAATGACTAAACAACCCAGCAGGAATAGTGTTTAAAATGTCGAGTTGTAGCCCCATAAATGACACTGGATAAAATGACTAAACAACCCAGCAGGAATAGTGTTTAAAATGTCGAGATGTAGCCCCATAAATGACACTGGATAAAATGACTAAACAACCCAGCAGGAATAGTGTTTAAAATGTCCAAATGTAGCCCCATAAATGACACTGGATAAAATGACTAAACAACCCAGCAGGAATAGTGTTTAAAATGTCGAGATGTAGCCCCATAAATGACACTGGATAAGATGACTAAACAACCCAGCAGGAATAGTGTTTAAAATGTCGAGATGTAGCCCCATAAATGACACTGGATAAAATGACTAAACAACCCAGCAGGAATAGTATTTAAGATGTCGAGTTGTAGCCCCATAAATGACACTGGATAAAATGACTAAACAACCCAGCAGGAATAGTGTTTAAAATGTCGAGTTGTAGCCCGGCGAGTATTCGGGCCATTTGTCAGACAGTGGATGTTACTGTAAGGCGTGAACTATGGTAAAGTACACTGTGTGTTGAGTGTTGTTTGACGTGAATGGGGGAATCCGTCTCAGCCGGCCATCAATGCCTCGGGTCCCACCGCCGCTGGGCATAGCTCCCTCCCCTCCCCCCTCCTCTCTCTCAGAAGGGGAGATGTGTTTGCGAGCGCGCGTGCGCGCGGTCGTGTATGTGTTTTGTGTGTGTGTGTGTGTGTGTGTGTGTGTGTGTGTGTGTGTGTGTGTGTGTGTGTGTGTGTGTGTTGTGTACTGTCGCTCACGAAGGTCTGCACGTTGGCACTACTCACCCTTCAGCACACGCTAACTGTTCTATGTTCAAACTGACAGGGAACCTGAGAGAATACAGACCGCTCTGCGTCGAACGGATCCTGATTCTGTTTTTGATCCGGATCCGCACCTGACATTTGCCATACAATATCAGCGTCATTGGAGCACTGTCACCTGTAAGACTGCATACAGTGTGGGAGACAGAGGTGTGGGGTTTCGTATCAACCCAAGTAACAGGTAGGCATAAGCCAACTGAAACCATGCACGTGGATAGAGAACAAAGCAGTGACTAGGTCAAAGGCGTTGAGGGGGAGAGCAAAAAGGCGACGACACTCAGGAACAGGCTCGTAAAAACCAGACGGAGACGTCAATTAAACACACACCCACTCGTACACAGACGAGGGGGTCGGACACGAAGGGGGGAGAGAGGGTGCAGAAGGAGCAGTCTCAGTCGTCCGATGGAACAGGACTTGACCAAACAAGGTGGGGGGGGGGGGGGGATGAGGGGGGGTGGGGGCGGGCATGAAATACCGCCTGCATATGGAAGCATGCCATTTCCCTCTCACACCCCACTGTCAAAATGAAAGAGTATAGAACTGCCCACTGGAAAGAAAGAAGAGCGAGAGAGAGACGGAGGGAAACATGAAGGACAGACAAGGATTCAATCTCCATTGCAAACTTACAGAGTATTTTTCCGTACGGGAATATTCGTGTGCACAGTTGTGTGCGTATAACATTCAACCACGAACATGTGCCTGGCGCACACACTGGTAAGGGTCGGAGAGGAAGGAGGAGAAAGGTGTAGGTGGCCATCTTTGCCAGCAGGGAGAAGCGAAGGGGACTGAAGACTGCAAAATAATTACATTGACATTAATAGTCACTGGAATAGATGTCAACAACGGAAGACTGGAGAGAGGAGGCGGGTGGTACAATAGGTTCGACATCGGGGAGTCTGAAAAGTGAATTTTATTACAGAATCTTTAATTAACATCATGCAAGTCGAGAAAGGTCTACGGCGGATACGGATAAACAGTTAACGCATACAAATTTTTCCGTTCGCCCTTTAAACCCAGTGCCACGCCATGTTTTAAGTAAACCATTCAATTTCGAAATATTTTGCCTATTATCTACCCGTGTGTAAGAACATGATTCTGTATCATGGCATGCTTCGATTGTTCATGTCTGTGTGTGATAACACAAGAATAAAACTTTACATCAAAATGACAACGGCTAATTCATTTTGAACTATTGTTTCATTGGATACTTCTTCATGGCTTATTTTTTGGAACATGATAACAAGTAGAGAAGATATAAATCGTGCCAAAATATAGTGGAGAAGGGGAATTAGGTAAGGGGTAGGATTTCAGGATGGAAAGGCAGAGACGGGTAGTCGGAGGGGTGGGGTGGGGGGTGGGGGTGCTGACAGGCAAAATGGGAAGGAGAGAGGCCTGGTACAGGGGAAGCTAATGGACATGTGGGGAAGAGCGGGAGATGAAGGACGGAGGGAGGAGGCTGGTGGAAAGGTGGAGGGGGGGGGGGGGGTCGTTTTGAAGCCAGACAGGGAGGAGTGTCGTCAGCTGACAGAAGATGGAGGGGTGTGGGACAGTGAGCTGGGAGTGTTTTCTGCAGGTAGGAGGCTTACGGAGGAGGGGTTGGGGGGGGGGGGGAGCTGGGAGTGTTTTCTGCAGGTAGGAGGCTTACGGAGGAGGGGTTGGGGGGGGGGGAGCTGGGAGTGTTTTCTGCAGGTAGGAGGCTTACGGAGGAGGGGTTGGGGGGGGGGGGGGAGCTGGGAGTGTTTTCTGCAGGTAGGAGGCTTACGGAGGAGGGGTTGGGGGGGGGGGGGAGCTGGGAGTGTTTTCTGCAGGTAGGAGGCTTACGGAGGAGGGGTTGGGGGGGGGGGGAGCTGGGAGTGTTTTCTGCAGGTAGGAGGCTTACGGAGGAGGGGTTGGGGGGGGGGGGGGGGGAGCTGGGAGTGTTTTCTGCAGGTAGGAGGCTTACGGAGGAGGGGTTGGGGGGGGGGGGAGCTGGGAGTGTTTTCTGCAGGTAGGAGGCTTACGGAGGAGGGGTTGGGGGGGGGGGGGGGGAGTGGGAGTGTTTTCTGCAGTAGGAGGCTTACGGAGGAGGGGTTGGGGGGGGGGAGCTGGGAGTGTTTTATGTAGGTAGGAGGCTTACAGAGGAGGGGTTGGGGGGGGGGGGAGCTGGGAGTGTTTTATGCAGGTAGGAGGCTTACGGAGGAGGGGTTGGGGGGGGGACTGGGAGTGTGTTATGCAGGTAGGAGGCTTATGGAGGAGGGGTGGGGGGGGGGGAGATGGGAGTGTTTTATGCAGGTAGGAGGCTTACGGAGGAGGGGTTGGGGGGGGGGGAGCTGGGAGTGTTTTATGCAGGTAGGAGGCTTATGGAGGAGGGGGGGGGGGGAGATGGGAGTGTTTTATGCAGGTAGGAGGCTTATGGAGGAGGGGTTGGGGGGGGAGATGGGAGTGTTTTATGCAGGTAGGAGGCTTATGGAGGAGGGGTGGGGGGGGGAGATGGGAGTGTTTTATGCAGGTAGGAGGCTTACGGAGGAGGGGTTGGGGGGAGGAGATGGGAGTGTTTTATGCAGGTTGGAGGCTTACGGAGGAGGGTTTGGGGAGAGGGGGAGCTGGGAGTGTTTTATGCAGGTAGGAGGTTTACGGAGGAGGGGTTGGGGGGGGGGGGGCGGCGAGCTGGGAGTGTTTTATGCAGGTAGGAAGCTTACAGAGGAGGGGTTGGGGAGGGAGCTGGGAGTGTTTTATGGAGGTAGGAGGCTTACAGAGGAGGGGTTGGGGAGGGAGCTGGGAGTGTTTTATGGAGGTAGGAGGCTTACAGAGGAGGGGTTGGGGGGGGAGCTGGGAGTGTTTTATGCAGGTAGAAGGCTTACAGAGGAGGGGTTGGGGGGAGCTGGGAGTGTTTTATGCAGGTAGGAGGCTTACGGAGGAGGGGGGGGGGGAGCTGGGAGTATTTTATGCAGGTAGGAGGCTTACGGAGGACGGTTGGGGTGAGGAGCTGGAATAGCAGGAATAGGTGGGGGTTGGAAATAAGGATGGAGCGGGGGAGCGATCGGGCTCGATGATAATGCTATATAACAAGGAAAACCTACAAGGTGTGGGTCACAACTAGACACCCACGCCACGCCCTTCATCCGTCCCCACTACGATACCAACGTTACGCAGTCATCCACGTCCCCTCTGCCCCAATACATCCACCATATCACGCCCTTTATTTGCGCCCCCTCTGACCAGTACGTCCAGCATGTCATCCAGTTCATCTGCTCCCTGTGCCCAAATACACCCATCCGCGCCCACACAGTCCCAATACGTCCAGCATGTCATCCAGTTCATCTGCTCCCTCTGCCCAAATACACCCATCCGCGCCCACACAGCGCCAGTACGCCCAGCATGCCACGCCCTTCATCCGCCCCCTCTGCCCCAATAAGACACCCACGTCACGCCCTTCATCCGCCCCAATAAGACACCCACATACGCCCTTCATCCGCCCCCTCTGCACCAATAACACACCCACGTCACGCCCTTCATCCGCCCCCTCTGCCCCAATAAGACACCCACGTCACACACCTTCATCCGCCCACTCTTCCCCAATAACACACCCACATCACGCCCTTCATTAAACCCCTCTGCCCCAAAAAGACACCTATGTCACACACTTCATCCGCCCCCTCTGACCCAAATAACACACCTACGTCGCACACTTCATCCGCCCCCTCCGCCACCAATAAGACACCCACGTCACGCCATCCATCCGCCCCCTCCGCCACAATAACACACCACGTCCACGCCATTCATCCAGCCCCCTTTGCCCCCAATAAGACACCCACCATCACGCCCTTCATCCCCCTCTGCTCCAATAAGACACCCACATCACGCCCTTCATCCGCCCCCTCTGCCCCAATAAGACACCTACGTCACGCCCTTCATCCTCCCCCTCTACCCCAATAAGACACCCACGTCACACCCTTCATCCGCCCCCTCTGCCCCAATAAGACACCCACGTCACGCCCTTCATCTCCCCCTCTGCCCCAATAACACACCCACATCACGCCCTTCATCCGCCCCTCTGCCCCAATAAGACACCTACATCACGCCCTTCATCCGCCCCTCTACCCCAATAAGACACCCACGTCACGCCCTTCATCCTCCCCCTCTACCCCAATAAGACACCCACGTCACCCTTCATCCGCCCCTCTGCCCCAATAAGACACCCACGTCACGCCCTTCATCCTCCCCTCTGCCCCAATAACACACCCACATCACGCCCTTCATCCGCCCCCTCTGCCCCAATAAGACACCTACAATCACGCCCTTCATCCGCCCCTCTGCCCCAATAAGACACCCACGTCACACCCTTCATCCGCCCCCTCTCCCCAATAAGACACCTACGTCACACACTTCATCCGCCCCCTCTGCCCCAATAAGACACCACCTCACGCCTATCGTCCGCCCTCTGCCCAATAACACACCCACATCACGCCCTTCATCCGCCCCTCTGCCCCAATAACACACCCACATCACGCCCTTCATCCGCCCCCTCTGCCCCAATAACACACCCACATCACCCTTCATCCGCCCCTCTGCACCAATAAACACCCACGTCATGTCCTTCATCCGCGCCTTTGCTCCAATAATACACCCACATCACGCCCTTCATCCGCCCCCTCTGCCCCAATAACACGACCCACATCAACGCCCTTCATCCGCCCCCTCTGCACCAATAACACACCCACGTCACGCCCTTCATCCGCCCCTCTGCCCCAATAACACACCCACGATCACACCCTTCATCCGCCCCCTCTTCCCCAATAACACACCCACATCACGCCCTTCATAACCCCTCTGCCCAAAAGACACCTATGTCACACACTTCATCCGCCCCTCTGACCCAATTAACACCACTACGTCAGCACCACCTTCTGTCCCCCCATCTCCTCCGCCCCAATAAGACACCCACGTCACGCCATCATCCGCCCCCTCCGCCACAATAAGACACCCACGTCACGCCCTTCATCACGCCCCCTTTGCCCCAATAACACACCCACATCACGCCCTTCATCCGCCCCTCTGACTCCAATAAGACACCCACATCACGCCTTCTATCCGCGCCCTCTGCCCCAATAAACACCCACGTCACGCCCTTCATCCGCCCCCTCTGCACCAATAAGACACCTAACGTCGCACACTTTATCCGCCCCCTCTGCCCAATCCCAAGTACCCTTACGTCACACACATTTCATCCGCCCCCTCTGCCCAATAAGACACACCCTTCACGCCCTTCTATGCCCCTCTGACTCCAACAAGACACCCACGTCACCCCTTCATCTGCCCCTCTAGCCCAGTAAGACACCCACGTCACACCCCTTCATCGCCCCTTCTCTCCAATAAGACACCCACGTCACACCCTTCATCCGCCCTTCTACTCCAATAAGACACCCACGTCACCCCTTCATCCTCCCCTCTACCCCCCCCCCCCCCCCCCCCCCCCCCCCCCCCCCCCCCCCCCCCCCCCCCCCCCCCCCCCCCCGCACCTTGCCCAATAACACACCCACATCACGCCCTTCATCCGCCCCCTCTGCACCAATAACACACCCACATCACGCCCTTCATCCGCCCCAATAAGTCACCCACATAACGCCCTTCATCCGCCCCCTCTGCACCAATAACACACCCACATCACGCCCTTCATCAGCCCCCTCTGCCCCAATAAGACACCCACATCACGCCCTTCATCCACCCCCTCTGCCCCAATAACACACCCACATCACGCCCTTCATCCGCCCCAATAAGACACCCACATAACGCCCTTCATCCACCCCTCTGCCCCAATAAGACACCCACGTCACGCCCTTCATCCACCCCCTCTGCCCAATAAGACACCCACATAACGCCCTTCATCCACCCCCTCTGCCCCAATAACACACCCACATCACGCCCTTCATCCGCCCCTCTGCTCCAATAACACACCCACATCACGCCCTTCATCCGCCCCCTCTGCACCAATAACACACCCACATCACGCCCTTCATCCGCCCCCTCTGCCCAATAACACACCCACGTCACGCCCTTCATCCGCCCCCTCTGCCCCAATAACACACCCACATCACGCCCTTCATCCTCCCCTCTGCCCCAATAACACACCCACATCACGCCCTTCATCCTCCCCTCTACACCAATAACACACCCACATCACGCCCTTCATCCACCCCCTCTGCCCCAATAACACACCCACATCACGCCCTTCATCTCCCCCTCTGCCCCAATAACACACCCACATCACGCCCTTCATCCTCCCCCTCTGCACCAATAACACACCCACATCACGCCTTCATCCACCCCCTCTGCCCCAATAACACACCCACATCACGCCCTTCATCCGCCCCTCTGCCCCAATAACACACCCACGTCACGCCCTTCATCCGCCCCCTCTGCCCCAATAAGACACCCACGTCACGCCCTTCATCCGCCCCAATAAGACACCCACATAACGCCCTTCATCCGCCCCCTCTGCACCAATAACACACCCACGTCACGCCCTTCATCCGCCCCCTCTGCCCCAATAAGACACCCACGTCACACCCTTCATCCGCCCACTCTTCCCCAATAACACACCCACATCACGCCCTTCATTAAACCCTCTGCCCAAAAAGACACCTATGTCACACACTTCATCCGCCCCCTCTGACCCAATAACACACCTACGTCGCACACATTCATCCGCCCCTCCGCCACAATAAGACACCCACGTCACGCCATCCATCCGCCCCCTCCGCCACAATAACACACCCACGTCACGCCATTCATCAGCCCCCTTTGCCCCCAATAAGACACCCACATCACGCCCTTCATCCGCCCCTCTGCTCCAATAAGACACCCACATCACGCCCTTCATCCGCCCCCTCTGCCCAATAAGACACCTACGTCACGCCCTTCATCCTCCCCCTCTACCCCAATAAGACACCCACGTCACACCCTTCATCCGCCCCCTCTGCCCCAATAAGACACCCACGTCACGCCTTCATCCTCCCCCTCTGCCCCAATAACACACCCACATCACGCCCTTCATCCGCCCCCTCTGCCCCAATAAGACACCTACATCACGCCCTTCATCCGCCCCTACCCCAATAAGACACCCACGTCACGCCCTTCATCCTCCCCCTCTACCCCATAAGACACCCACGTCACACCCTTCATCCGCCCCCTCTGCCCCAATAAGACACCCACGTCACGCCCTTCATCCCCCCCTCTGCCCCAATAACACACCCACATCACGCCCTTCATCCGCCCCCTCTGCCCCAATAAGACACCTACATCACGCCCTTCATCCGCCCCCTCTGCCCCAATAAGACACCCACGTCACACCCTTCATCCGCCCCCTCTTCCCCAATAAGACACCTACGTCACACACTTCATCCGCCCCTCTGCCCCAATAAGACACCCCCTTCACGCCATTCTTCCGCCCCTCTGCCCCAATAACACACCCACATCACGCCCTTCATCCGCCCCTCTGCCCCAATAACACACCCACATCACGCCCTTCATCCGCCCCCTCTGCCCCAATAACACACCCACATCACGCCCTTCATCCGCCCCCTCTGCACCAATAACACACCCACGTCATGTCCTTCATCCGCGCCTCTGCTCCAATAATACACCCACATCACGCCCTTCATCCGCCCCTCTGCCCAATAACACCCCACATAACGCCCTTCATCCGCCCCCTCTGCCCAATAACACACCCACGTCACGCCCTTCATCCGCCCCTCTGCCCCAATAACACACCCACGTCACACCCTTCATCCGCCCCCTCTTCCCCAATAAACACCCCACATCACGCCCTTCATTAAACCCCTCTGCCCCAAAAAGACACCTATGTCACACACTTCATCCGCCCCCTCTGACCCAATAACACACCTACGTCGCACACTTCATCCGCCCCCTCCGCCACAATAAGACACCCACGTCACGCCATCCATCCGCCCCCTCCGCCACAATAAGACACCCACGTCACGCCCTTCATCAGCCCCCTTTGCCCCCAATAAGACACCCACATCACGCCCTTCATCCGCCCCTCTGCTCCAATAAGACACCCACATCACGCCCTTCATCCGCGCCCTCTGCCCCAATAAGACACCCACGTCACGCCCTTCATCCGCCCCCTCTGCACCAATAAGACACCTACGTCGCACACTTTATCCGCCCCCTCTTCCCCAATAAGACACCTACGTCACACACTTCATCCGCCCCCTCTGCCCCAATAAGACACCCCTTCACGCCCTTCATATGCCCCTTCTACTCCAACAAGACACCCACGTCACACCCTTCATCTGCCCCTTCTACGCCAGTAAGACACCCACGTCACACCCTTCATCTGCCCCTTCTACTCCAACAAGACACCCACGTCACACCCTTCATCTGCCCCTTCTACTCCAACAAGACACCCACGTCACACCCTTCATCTTCCCATTCTACGCCAGTAAGACACCCACGTCACACCCTTCATCTTCCCCTTCTACGCCAGTAAGACACCCACGTCACACCCTTCATGTGCCCCTTCTACTCCAACAAGACACCCACGTCACACCCTTCATCTGCCCCTGCTACGCCAGTAAGACACCCACGTCACACCCTTCATCTGCCCCTTCTACTCCAACAAGACACCACGTCACACCCTTCATCTGCCCCTTCTACTCCAACAAGACACCCACGTCACACCCTTCATATGTCCCTTCTACTCCAGTAAGACACCCACGTCACGTCCTTCATCTGCTCCTTCTACTCCAACAAGACACCCACGTCACACCCTTCATCTGCCCTTTCTACTCCAATAACACACCCACGTCACACCCTTCATCTGCCCCTTCTACTCCAGTAAGACACCCACGTCACGTCCTTCATCTGCTCCTTCTACTCCAACAAGACACCCACGTCACACCCTTCATCTGCCCTTTCTACTCCAACAAGACACCCACGTCACACCCTTCATCTGCCCCTTCTACTCCAGTAAGTCACCCATGCCACACCCTTCATCTGCCCCTTCTATTCCAACAAGACACCCACGTCACACCCTTCATCTGCCCCTTCTACTCCAATAACACACCCACGTCACACCCTTCATCTGCCCCTTCTACTCCAACAAGACACCCACGTCACACCCTTCATCTTCCCCTTCTACTCCAATAACACACCCACGTCACACCCTTCATCTGCCCCTTCTACTCCAACAAGACACCCGTGTCACACCTTTCATCTGCCCCTTCTACTCCAATAAGACACCCATGTCACACCCTTCATCTGCCCCTTCTACTCCAATAAGACACCCATGTCACACCCTTCATCTTCCCCTTCTACTCCAACAAGACACCCATGTCACACCCTTCATCTGCCCCTTCTACTCCAACAAGACACCCACACCACACCCTTCGTTAGGCCCATTCTTCCCCAAAGGGACACCCGCGTAACGCCCTTCATCCGTGCCCCCTCTGCCCCAATATGCTCACTATGTCACGCCCTTCATCCGTGCCCCCTCTGCCCCAATATGCTCACTATGTCACGCCCTTCATCCGTGCCCCCTCAGCCCCAATACGGCTCACTATGTCACGCCCTTCATCCGTGCCCCCTCTGCCCCAATATGCTCACTATGTCACGCCCTTCATCCGTGCCCCCTCAGCCCCAATACGGCTCACTATGTCACGCCCTTCATCCGTGCCCCTCAGCCCCAATACGGCTCACTATGTCACGCCCTTCATCCGTGCCCCCTCAGCCCCAATACGGCTCACTATGTCACGCCCTTCATCCGTGCCCCCTCAGCCCCAATACGGCTCACTATGTCACGCCCTTCATCCGTGCTCCCTCAGCCCCAATACGGCTCACTATGTCACGCCCTTCATCCGTGCCCCCTCTGCCCCCAATACGGCTCACTATGTCACGCCCTTCATCCGTGCCCCCATCTGCCCCCAATACGGCTCACTATGTCACGCCCTTCATCCGTGCCCCCATCTGCCCCAATACGGCTCACTATGTCACGCCCTTCATCCGTGCCCCCTCTGCCCCCAATACGGCTCACTATGTCACGCCCTTCATCCGTGCCCCCTCTGCCCAATAGGCCCACTACACCTTCACCCATGTCAGGCCCTGAAATCTGTGCACCTTGTACGCCCCCATGCCACGCCTTCCCTACCCTACTTCAACTATATCATGCTCTAAAAGCTGCGCCTCCCGTAACCAATGTCACGCGCTCTGAAATCTGCGCGCAAACACACAGACAGACAGACAGACAGCCCAGACACACACACACACACACACACATATCTTCCATCCCCCTCCTTTACCTCCACTCAGGTCGGGCACGGAAATCTGCACCTACCATATTCCTATTCATGTCACGCCCTGAAATCTACGCGTCCCTGCATCCCCCCCCCCCCCCCCCTATACTCTCCTGTACCCAAACCTATGTCATGATCCGAAATCTGCGCTCCCTACCAGCACCCATGTCAAGCTCTTTAGTCCCACCATGTTACAGCCCTGAATTCCGCGCTCCCTGTACCGACACCAGTGTCACGCCCTGCGTCCGCGACCGCCGTGCCCCCACCCCATGTTATACGCTGTATCCCCATCCTTTATACCCGCAACCATGTTGTACGCTGCATTCCCGTCCTTTATACCCGCAACCATGTTGTACGCTGCATTCCCGTCCTTTATACCCACCCATGTCGTACGCTGCATTCCCGTCCTTTATACCCACCCATGTCGTACGCTGCATTCCCGTCCTTTATACCCGCAACCATGTTGTACGCTGTATTCCCGTCCTTTATACCCGCTACCATGTTGTACGCTGCATTCCCGTCCTTTATACCCGCAACCATGTTGTACGCTGCATTCCCGTCCTTTATACCCACTACCATGTTGTACGCTGCATTCCCGTCCTTTATACCCATCCATGTCGTACGCTGCATTCCCGTCCTTTATACCCACCCATGTCGTACGCTGTATTCCCATCCTTTATACCCGCTACCATGTTGTACGCTGTATTCTCGTCCTTTATACCCGCAACCATGTTGTACGCTGTATTCTCGTCCTTTACACCCGCTACCATGTTGTACGCTGTATTCCCGTCCTTTATACCTGCTACCATGTTGTACGCTGTATTCCCGTCCTTTATACTCACTACCATGTTGTACGCTGCAACCCCGTGTGCAACCCCGTCCTTTATACCCACTACCATGTTGTACGCTGCAATCCCGTCCTTTATACCCACTACCATGTTGTACGCTGCAATCCCGTCCTTTATACCCACTACCATGTTGTACGCTGCAATCCCGTCCTTTATTCCCACTACCATGTTGTACGCTGCAACCCCGTCCTTTATACCCACTACCATGTTGTACGCTGCAATCCCGTCCTTTATTCCCACTACCATGTTGTACGCTGCAACCCCGTCCTTTATACCCACTACCATGTTGTACGCTGCAATCCCGTCCTTTATTCCCACTACCATGTTGTACGCTGCAATCCCGTCCTTTATACCCACTACCATGTTGTACGCTGCAACCCCGTCCTTTATACCCACTACCATGTTGTACGCTGCAATCCCGTCCTTTATACCCACTACCATGTTGTACGCTGCAATCCCGTCCTTTATACCCACTACCATGTTGTACGCTGCAATCCCGTCCTTTATTCCCACTACCATGTTGTACGCTGCAATCCCGTCCTTTATACCCACTACCATGTTGTACGCTGCAATCCCGTCCTTTATACCCACTACCATGTTGTACGCTGCAATCCCGTCCTTTATACCCACTACCATGTTGTACGCTGCAATCCCGTCCTTTATACCCACTACCATGTTGTACGCTGCAATCCCGTCCTTTATACCCACTACCATGTTGTACGCTGCAATCCCGTCCTTTATTCCCACTACCATGTTGTACGCTGCAATCCCGTCCTTTATACCCACTACCATGTTGTACGCTGCATTCCCGTCCTTTATACCCACTACCATGTTGTACGCTGCTTTCCCGTCCTTTATACCCACTACCATGTTGTACGCTGCAATCCCGTCCTTTATACCCACTACCATGTTGTACGCTGCAATCCGTCCTTTATACCCACTACCATGTTGTACGCTGCAATCCCGTCCTTTATTCCCACTACCATGTTGTACGCTGCAATCCCGTCCTTTATACCCACTACCATGTTGTACGCTGCAATCCCGTCCTTTATTCCCACTACCATGTTGTACGCTGCAATCCCGTCCTTTATACCCACTACCATGTTGTACGCTGCAATCCCGTCCTTTATACCCACTACCATGTTGTACGCTGCAATCCCGTCCTTTATACCCACTACCATGTTGTACGCTGCAATCCCGTCCTTTATACCCACTACCATGTTGTACGCTGCAATCCCGTCCTTTATACCCACTACCATGTTGTACGCTGCAATCCCGTCCTTCATTCCCACTACCATGTTGTACGCTGTATCCGCCACCCCGTACCCATGGCATACCCTGCATCCGCGTCCCAAGTCTCCCCACACGTCATACCCTGAATTCGCTTCTCTTCCCCCACTACCTCCCCCCCCCCCCCCCCCCCCTCGCTTTCCAGTAACCGCGTCACGTGTACCCCATGTCACGTTCCGCATCTGTGCCTCACTGTATGCCCGTCGACTGAACGACTGACTGACCGATTGAACGAACAAATGACTGAACGACCGACTGACCGAATGATTGACTGAACGACCGACTGACCGATTGAACGAATAAATGAAACGACCGACTGACCGAATGATTGACTGAACGACTGACTGACCGATTGAACGAATAAATGACTGAACGACCGACTGACCGAATGATTGACTGAACGACTGACCGATTTGAACGAATAAATGACTGAACGACCGACTGACCGAACGATTGACTGAACGACTGACTGACCGATTTGAACGAATAAATGATTGAACGACCGACTGACCGAACGATTGACTGAACGACTGACTGACCGATTTGAACGAATAAATGAACGACCGACTGACCGAATGATTGACTGAACGACTGACTGACCGATTTGAACGAATAAATAACTGAACGACCGACTGACCGAATGATTGACTGAACGACTGACTGACTGATTTGAACGAATAAATAACTGAACTACCGACTGACCGAATGATTGACTGAACGACCGATTTGAACGAATAAATAACTGAACGACCGACTGACCGAATGATTGACTGAACGACTGACTGACCGATTGAACGAATAAATGACTGAACGACCGACTGACCGAATAATTGACTGAACTACCATCTGACCGAATGAATGACCGAACGAATAATTGAACGACCGACTGACCGATTTAACGAATGAATGACTGAACGACCGACTGACCGAATGAATGACTGAACGACAGAGTGACCGACTGAACGACCAAACGACTGACCGACCGACTGAACAAATGAATGAGTGGGTGACCGACTGATCGAATAATTGACTGAACGACCGACTGATCGAATGAATGACTGAACGACCGACTGAACGAATAATTGACTGAACGACCGACTGATCGAATGAATGACTGAACGACCGACTGATCGAATGGATGAATGAATGAACGACCGATTGACCGACTGAACGAAGGAATGACTGAACGACCGAATGAATAACTGAACGACCAACTGACCGATTGAACGAATGAGTGACTGAACGACCGACTGACCGCCCGACTAAACGCATGAATGACTGAACGACCAACTGAACGAATGAATGACTAAACGACTGACTGACCGATTGAACGAATGAATGACTGAACGAATGATGACTGAACGACTCACTGACCGATTGAACGAATGACTGACCGACTGACTAAACAAATGAATGACTGGGT
This sequence comes from Conus canariensis, assembly GCA_033310375.1. Taxonomy (NCBI): domain Eukaryota; kingdom Metazoa; phylum Mollusca; class Gastropoda; order Neogastropoda; family Conidae; genus Conus; species Conus canariensis. Next base: position 3,650,026 of record CM065721.1, on the reverse strand, counting down.
GACCGACTGATCGAATAATTGACTGAACGACCGACTGAATGAAGAATTGAACTACCGACTGAACGAATAAGTGACTGAACGACCGACTGATCGAATGAATGATTCAACGACCGACTGACCAAATGAATGACTTAAAGACCGACTGACCGAATGAATGACTGAACGACCGACTGACCGATTGAACGAATGAGTGACTGAAGGACCGATTGACCGACTAAACGCATGAATGACTCACCGACCAACTGACAGAATGAATGACTGAACGAACGACTGACCGATTGAACGAATGACTGACCGACCGACTGAACAAATGAATGGCCGGGTGACCGACTGATCGAATGAACGATTCAACGACCGACTGACCAAATCAATGACTGAACGACCGACTGAATGAATGAATGAACAATGGATTGACCGACTGAACGAAGGAATGACTGAACGACCGAATGAATAACTGAACGAGCGACTGACCGATTGAACGAACGAGTGACTGAACGACCAACTGACCGCCCGACTGACTGACTGAACGCATGAATGACTGAACGACCAACTGAACGAATGAATGACTGAACGACCCACTGACCGACTGACTTAACGAATGACTGACTGATCGACTGAACAAATGAATGATTGGATGACCGACTGAACGAATAATTGACTGAACGACCGACTGAACGAATAATTGGCTTAACGACCGACTGATCGAATGAATGAATAAACGATCGACTGACCGACGTGAACAAAAAAAAAATATTGAATGACTGAACGACCGACTGGCCGAATGAATGACTGAACGACCGACTGAACGGTTGAATGACTCGACCGAATGAACGACTGAATGTCTGAGCGATCGACTGAGCGAATGAAATGACTGGACGAGCGACAGACGGAACAATTGTACGAACGAATGGCCGAATAACCAACTGACCGACAGTACGAATGACTGACTGAACGAGCAACCGACCGAACAAATCTACGAACGAATGACGGAACAGGCAGACCGACTGAACGAATGACCGACCGACTGAACG
>CM065721.1:3623995-3643995 GCA_033310375.1 Conus canariensis | reverse complement strand
TGTGCTAACACTTTAGGATTCATCAAATGGCGACGACTTCCCAAACTGTCGAAGAAGTCGTAGTATCAGTGAGGTCGCTGAAACATGGCAAGGCTGCAAGCATTGACAACATCCCAGCAGGACACCTGAATATGGCGGAAAGGAAGTGACCGGTATGTTAACTGCCATCTGCAAGCAAATCTGGCACACTGGCGAGTGGCTAACGCCAAAGAGACTCCATCACTAACCATCATACTCCCTAAGAGAGGAAAATCCTCAACATTGCCAGAACAACCACAAGACCAGTTAGATCAGCAATGTAAGCAACGTATATTTTTAGATCAGCAATGTAAGCAACGTATATTTCAAAATCATTCTGAAATGACAAACAGGCATTGTTGTATCTGAAAGGCTGAAATATCATCAAACAGATCTTCAATCCTTCGCCAAAAACACCTGCAACACCAGGAGTTCTACCATGTCTTCACAAACTTCAAAAAGGCGTTTGAGAGAGTCTGCCCAGAGGTGCTTTGGGCCGGTATGAAGAAATTTGGTATCAGGACAAAGTTAATCAATACCATCCAACAAGAATACTCCAAAGTGACCAGTGCAGTACCATCCAACAAGAATACTCCAAAGTGACCAGTGCAGTACCATCCAACAAGAATACTCCAAAGTGACCAGTGCAGTACCATCCAACAAGAATACTCCAAAGTGACCAGTGCAGTACCATCCAACAAGTATACTCCAAAGTGACCAGTGCAGTACCATCCAACAAGTATACTCCAAAGTGACCAGTGCAGTACCATCCAACAAGTATACTCCAAAGTGACCAGTGCAGTACCATCCAACAAGTATACTCCATCAATACCATCCAACAAGAATACTCCAAAGTGACCAGTGCAGTACTGACAAAGGCACGACTGGAAAACATTCCCACAAATCTGTTGGGATTCGTCAAGGTCCCTTTTCTTTCCAATACTTTTCAACATAGTCCTGGAATGCATCACGAACGATCCACTTGAAGATCATGTCAACACAATCAGCATTAGCAGAACCATCACAAACCTTTACTTTGCAGTGGCCTGGCGTTCACTGAACAAGAACTCCGGCGGTGGGCAAACCAAAATCATCCTGACGATAGCGCAAAGCTAGAAACAAATTTGTAGACGGTTTTTAAACCTTATTTTAACAATATATATATATATATATATATATATATATATATATATATATTCAATTATAAACAAAGCTTGCTCTTATGTCTTAGATTGAAGAAATAGGGGGAGGATAAGCATTCATATCTTCAATCTTAGACATAAGAGCAAGCTTTGTTTATAATTGAATATTTCTTGCAGTCATTGCAACGCCTAGCTGCTCTGTAAGTTGCTGGAATGGTGCTCGGTACTTATCCTTGGAATTTATTAGTTATTATATATATATATATATATATATATATATATATATATATATATGGGATTCATTTTCAGCGATGGGGATCTAAATCAGGTATCCTCTCAAGAGCAGCAAAGGAATCAGTTCTGTCCAGACTGAACCCTGTATGGAAAGACTGTAAGATCTCAGCAAAACACAAATCTGACTCCTGCATGCACGGGTGTATTTCATTTTCTTATATGCATACGCGACATGGACCTGGAAGAAAGAAGCCAACCAAAGAAATGAGGTGTCACTGCAAGACATCACACTAAACATCAGAAAGACCGCTTATATCACGATCCAACAAGTGCCCCAGACCATCAGACAACACATCGTACCATGTGAAGAGTTGTTGACACTGGCAAAGAAACTAAGTTGCATTGCCATGAAGATCAAACAGCCCTGCGAAAACAATCACCCAGGAAACTATTGAAGGAGCGAGACCAAGGGGAAGACAGAAAAAATGGCCTGACAACAGTGCAGAATGGACAGGGAAACATCTGTACAACCCAAGGCCTTGGAGCACAACCGACAGAAGTGAAGGCATCTGGTGAACAGTTCTTCAGTGCGATGTCAGAATGTGACTTCACACGAACCTAGGAAAAAAAAAGTCGACATTAGTGATACCAAGACAAAATCATCATTCTACTTTTAAATATTTTTTTAAAATCCGGTACGTACGCGTCATTCTAGATTTGAGCCATCTGTTAACATTTTCTTAAAATAATTTCAATACACGGCTTTCTTTGTTCTTGAGTCTCAAAAAATAAAATACTTATGCTATCATCTTTCTCATATGATAAGATATTAATCTTTTCGCCTGTCTTCAATAAAATATAATTGCTATCAAATCTGCCCTGTCGGTTCTCTCAGTGAAGCATGACAGGCACCGTTGGACCTGATTAAACTAATGAACAAATAAAACTGCATTTTTTAAAAATAATTCGTTTGTATAATTTCTAACTGGCTGGAGAAAGACAGCGTGTGTCTGCCTCTTTTCAGATATTCGTTACCAGAGTCGAAGAATAATTTGTTTGTGTTCGAATTCAAGACAAAAAGACTTCGAATAAAAATAATTAACTTTTGACAACTTACCTTATTCTGAAAAGACAGTAAGCCAGCTTCATGGTATGAATTCAATACATTTCTATGTACCAGATTGCCAAGAGCTAATTTAATAGCTCTACTGTCTGTAGATTGTATACTGTTCAAAAAAAGTTAAGGACCAACATTGAGAATGCACAAAAACTTTTTAAAATTCACAAAAATTCAATTGTACCGCCTTTGTGGTCCAAACAAATTGAACCACACGCACAAATTGATAGTGAATGCGGCAACTGCAATTTTGTGGCACACATTTCTCACGCGCCTTGAAAAACACGTGTCGCGACTTGTCATTTTTGGAACAAATTGGGGTGAATTTCTGATGTGTTTGGGATCCGAGGAGCATGTGCTGAATCAAAATCATGTGAAGCACGAGCTAAATCAGGCTTGTAGGTCATAAAGTATGCTCAACCAAATGTCTTTAAAAGCCACTGTACTGGCGAAAAATGCAATGCAACAGCATGCCTCCACGTCGAAGACTGAACGAGCTGGATCGAGGAAGAGCAATAGGATGGCTCCAAGGAGGAGTTGCAGTCCGGGAAGTAGCACGGAGACTTCGGGTATCACACTCTGTTGTTATCAGACTCGGACAACGCTTTCAAGACACAGGAAGAGTGCAAGAACGACCACGCTCTGGTCGACCCAGAATAACAACACCACGAGAGGACCGATACATTGAAAGGCAGGCCACACAAGAAAGAACAGCAAGTGCAAACAACATCAGACGTCGCCTTAGAGATGCCACCAACACTGTTGTCAGTGATCAGACCATACGAAACCGCCTACACGCCGCTAACCTCCGTGCTCGACGACCAGCCATAAGACCTCGTTTGACTGATGCCCACAGAGCAGCACGCCGAGTATGGTGCACGCAGCACGTGAGATGGACACATGAACAGTGGGCTAACGTGATGTTTACAGACGAGTCGCGGTTCTGCCTGGATCCCACCGATAGACGGAACGGGGTCTGGAGACGCCGTGGGGAGCGTTTTGCAGAAGAAGCTGTCCTGGAAAGGAACGGCTATGGTGGGGGATCCGTTATGACTTGGGGCGGCATAAGCACACGCTACAGAACGGTTTTCTACAATGTGGCAGGAAACTTGAATGGTGTTCGCTACCAAACAGAGATTTTGCAACCCCTGGTGCTGCCAGCCCTTCAACAGCTTGGACCTCAGGCAGTCTTTCAAGACGACAATGCACGGCCCCATCGCACCAGAGCAGTAAACACGTTTCTCCAAGCTGCTGGTGTCAACAGAATGCAGTGGCCCGCAAACAGCCCAGACCTGAACCCCATCGAACATCTTTGGGATGAGCTGGGCCGGAGACTGCAGCAGCGTCGTCCTCCTCCTGCTAACCTGGGTCAGCTGTTTGAGTCACTCCAGCAGGAGTGGGCTGCTGTCCCCCAGGCCTTTCTGCGCACACTGGTGAACTCCATGCGACAACGCTGCCTTGAATGCCTTGCCAATAACGGGGGACACACACGCTATTAACCATGACATTGAACAAATACTCCTCCTGTGACTTTCAAATTTGGGGGTGGGGGTGTTTGTACTGCGCTCGATTCCAGTTTGTTGATTCCTCGGACTTTGTCATTGTCTTTACACACTTTTCACATATTCAATAAATTCATGTTACACTTGGAGATTGATCACTTCCCAATTTTCTTTTTTATAAGTCAGTGAAATGTTGGTCTTTAACATTTTTTTAACAGTATATTTTATTCAACAAGCTTTGCAGGGCTGAAAAATAAACTTCTTTATTCATAAATCATTTTTGATTGAACGAGGCTGGTGACTGCTTCTGTTGTTGTTGTATCATTATTCCATGGTTAAGCAGCAATTACTGTCAAAACAATTCGCTTTTCATTGCTGTCACTATCACATTCTCTGTATGAAATTGCCGATGTAATTACTAGTCAAATGAGTATCCCAAAACTTCCGTCTTGTGAATGTTGTTAAGTTTTCTCATCTACTATATGATGTTTTAGCAATTATGTCCGATTCGCCCCGTTAAAAAATCATGATTAGGTTTGTCTCCCGATGTGCGAGCCTATTATATTCGTGTACATGTTTAACGTACCTATCCCAGGTGATGAATATTTTGTTGATGATTATTACCCCGTCTTCTTAGTTTGCATGTGTCTAGATGGAACTACCGTCTGAATATCCCCGTGTGCAGGACTTTTATGCTGACTTAGGTAGTCATAAGTAGGTGTAGACACACGATGGAGCATAATGACCACACTGAAGGGTATGAATATTCTGAAAAGATGACAAGCTTGCCGATTGTTACACATTCATTCTCATGACAAACAAATTGTTACGCCTCGCTTATTCTACACCCTGGCACCGCATCTGTTTTTACTGTATGTATTTCCACAAACCACTAGTCCCTTTTGACCTGACATCATGCAAAAACCCTTTGCATCTGTAAGAATGTACACTGAACTGTATCAATGTGTGAGTAAGACTATGAGTCACCCAGAGGAGTGGCTGCTAGACCCAGGCCTTTCTCCACTGTGCACTCCATGGTCCGTAACCCTCCTTGATGCACAACTCCAAAATCTGGTGAAGTACACACACGCTACCATTGACTTAACATCACCCCACTTGTCAAAATCCTCAGCACCCTGGTGATTTGTGACTGCCTCATACCTCCACTCCATCTTGTCCCCTGTCCTCTCACACCTCCACCCATTGTCCCACACTCCTCACACCACTCATCTGTCCCCTGTCAATCTCCAACCCCACCCCATTGTCCCTATCTCCACATTAATCTTGTCCCTGTCATCTCCACACCCTCCACCCATCTGTCCTGCATTCCACACCTCCACCCATCTTCCCTTCACTCCTCCACACCCTCCACCCCATCTCGTCCCTGTCACCACTCACACCTCCACTCCCATGTCCCTTGTACTTCACACCCTCCCCCCCATCTCTGTCCTGTCACTCCTCCACACCCTCCACTCCCATCTGTCCCGTCACTCCTCCACACCCCTCACCATCTTGTCCCTTCACTCCTCAACCTCACCCCCTGTGTCACTCCTCCACACCCCTCCACCCCATCTTTCCCCTGTCTGTCACTCCTCCACACCCCTCCACTCCATCTTGTCCTGTCATCCTCCACACCCCTCCATCTGCCCCTGTCATCCACACCTCATCCACGCCCCTCTTGTCCTCCTCACACCCCCACCCCATCTGTCCCTGTCCTGTACACTCCCTCCACCCCATCGTGTCCCTGTCACTCCTCCACACCCCTCCACTCCCATCTTGTCCCTGCTGTCACTCCTCCACACCCTCCACCTCCCATCTTGTCGCCTGTCACTCCTCCACACCCTCACATCTGTCCCCTGTCACTCCTCACACCCTCCACCCTCTTGTCCCCTGTCATGTCACTCCATCCACACCCCTCCACACATCCCATCTTGTCCCTGTCACTCCTCCTACACCCCTCCACCCCATCTGTCCCCTGTCACTCCTCCACACCCTCACCCCCATCTGTCCCTGTCCACTCACACCCCCCACTCCATTTGTCCTGTCACTCCTCCACACCCTCACCCCATTGTCCTGTCTGTCACTCTCACACCTCACCATTTGTCCCTTATCCTCCACACCCCTCCACCCATTACTGTCCTGCATTCCACACTCACATCTGTCCCTGTCACTTCAACCCTCCACCCATCTTGTCCCGTCACTCCTCACAACCCTCCACCATCTGTCCTGTCGTACTCCTCCAACCCCTCACCCCATTTGTGTCACTCCTCCACACCCACCCTCTGTCCTGTCACCTCCACACCCTCCACCCCACTGTCCCCTGTCACCCCACACCCTCCACCCCATCTTGTTGACTCCTCACACCCCTCCACCCCCCATCTGTCCCCTGTCACTCCTCCACACCCCTCCACCCCCATCTTGTCCCCTGCCCTGTCACTCCTCCTCACCCCTCCACTCCCATCTTGTCCCCTGTCACTCCTCCACACCCCTCCACCCCCATCTTGTCCCGTCCTGTCACTCCTCCACACCCCTCCACCCCCATCTTGTCCCCTGTCACTCCTCCACACACCCTCCACCCCATCTTGTCCCCTGTCACTCTCTCACACACCCTCCACCCCCATCTTGTCCCCTGTCACTCCTCCACACCCCTCCACCCCCATCTTGTCCCCTGTCACTCCTCCACACCCCTCCACCCCCATCTTGTCCCTGTCACTGTCAACTCCTCCACACCACCTCCACCCCCATCTTGTCCCCTGTCACTCCTCCACACCCTTCCACTCCCATCTTGTCCCCTGTCCTGTCACTCCTCCACACCCCTCCACCCCCATCTTGTCCCCTGTCCTGCACTCCTCCACACCCCTCCACCCCCACTTGTCCCCTGTCACTCCTCCACACCCCTCCACCCCATCTGTCCCTGTCCTGTCACTCCTCCACACCCCTCCACCCCCATCTTGTCCCCTGTCACTCCTCCACACCCCCCCCACTCCCATCTGTCCCTGTCACTCCTCCACACCCCTCCACCCCCATCTTGTCCCCTTCACTCCCTCCACACCCCTCCACTCCCATCTTGTCCCCTGTCATCCTCTCCACACCCCTCCACCCCCATCTTGTCCCCTGTCCTGTCACTCCTCCACACACACCCCTCCACTCCCATCTTGTCCCTGTCACTCCTCCACACCCCTCCACCCCCATCTTGTCCCCTGTCCTGTCACTCCTCCACACCCCTCCACCCCCATCTTGTCCCCTGTCACTCCTCCACACCCCTCCACCCCCATCTTGTCCCCTGTCCTGTCACTCCTCCACACCCCTCCACCCCCATCTTGTCCCCTGTCACTCCTCCACACCCCTCCACTCCCATCTTGTCCCCTGTCCTGTCACTCCTCCACACCCCTCCACTCCCCCATCTTGTCCCTGTCACTCCTCCACACCCCTCCACTCCCATCTTGTCCCTGTCACTCCTCCACACCCCTCCACCCCCATCTTGTCCCCTGTCACTCCTCCACACCCCTCCACCCCCATCTTGTCCCCTGTCTGTCACTCCTCCACACCCCTCCACTCCCATCTGTCCCTGTCACTCCTCCACACCCCTCCACTCCCATCTTGTCCCCTGTCACTCCTCCACACCCCTCCACCCCATCTTGTCCCCTGTCACTCCTCCACACCCCTCCACCCCCATATTGTTCCCTGTCACTCCTCCACACCCCTCCACCCCCATCTTGTCCCCTGTCACTCCTCCACACCCCTCCACCCCCATCTGTCCCTGTCTGTCACTCCTCCACACCCCTCCACCCCATCTTGTCCCTGTCACTCCTCCACACCCCTCCACCCCCATCTTGTCCCCTGTCACTCCTCCACACCCCTCCACCCCCATCTTGTCCCCTGTCACTCCTCCACACCCCTCCACCCCCATCTTGTCCCCTGTCACTCCTCCACACCCCTCCACCCCCATCGTGTCCCCTGTCCTCACTCCTCCACACCCCTCCACTCCCATCTCTGTCCCCTGTCACTCCTCCACACCCCTCCACCCCCATCTTGTTCCCTGTCACTCCTCCACACACCCCTCCACCCCATCTGTCCCCTGTCACTCCTCCACACCCCTCCACCCCCATCTTGTCCCCTGTCACTCCTCTATACCCCTCCACCCCCATCTTGTCCCCTGTCCTGTCACTCCTCCACCCCCATCTTGTTCCCTGTCACTCCTCCACACCCCTCCACCCCATCTTGTCCCCTGCCCTGCCACTCCTCCACACCCCTCCACTCCCATCTTGTCCCTGTCACTCCTCCACACCCCTCCACCCCCATCTTGTCCCCTGTCCTGTCACTCCTCCACACCCCTCCACCCCCATCTTGTCCCCTGTCACTCCTCCACACCCCTCCACCCCATCTTGTCCCCTGTCACTCCTCCACACCCCTCCACCCCCATCTTGTCCCCTGTCCTGTCACTCCTCCACACCCCTCCACTCCCATCTCATCCCCTGTCACTCCTCCACACCCCTCCACCCCCATCTTGTCCCCTGTCCTGTCACTCACATCACTTTATACGGTTGCGCAAAAATGCCGACTCATGCCTCTACTTCCCCCTCCCACACACACACACACACACACACAACACACACACAAAACAGGAGCGCGCGCACGCCCACACGATGCACGCACGCCACACACACACACACACACCACACACAATCCGCGCGCGCACACAAAATTACACAAACACACACACACACACAAAACAGCTCGCGCCAACGCACGCACGCATATACAAATACAACGATACGCGCGTGCACGCACTAATGTTTACACATACTACCATGCGCGCGCGCACACAGACACACAAATACACGCACACATACGCGCGCGCGCACACACACACACACAACCCGCGCGCACACACAAACACGTAAACACACACAAGCACGAGAGCATACACACATGCAAGCAAGCGCGCTCGCCCGCACAAACATACACGCACGCACACATAAACATATTCAATGATGTGTGTGCACACGGAAGACGTACGTTATCACAACACACACACACACACACACACACACACACACACACACACAATACGCGCGCGCCACACAAAAAACACACACACACACACACACACACACACACACACACACACACGCAAGCTCGCGCGAACGCACGCACCCATATACATATACAACGATGCGCGCCCGCACGCACTAATGTTTACCTACACTACCATGCGCGCGCACCACACACACACACACACACACACACACACACACACACACACACACACAACGCGGGCGCACATACAAGCATGTAAACACACACAAGCACGGGAGCATACACCTATGCAAGTGCGCGCGCTCGCCCGCAAAAAACACTCGCGCGCACACAAACATATTCAATGATGTGTGCGCACACTCAAGACGTACGTTACTACACACACACACACACACACACACACACACACACACACACACACACACACACACAAAGCGCGCACGCACACAAAAATACACAAACACACACACACAAGAACCAGCTGCGGCAACACCCGCCGCATTTTCATATACAAAGATGCGCGCCCGCACGCACTAATGTTTACACATACTACCATGAGCGCGCACGCACGCACACACATACATACATGCGCGCGCGCGCACACGCACACAAGGCGCACGCACACACAAGCACGTAAACACACACAAGCACGTGAGCATACACACATGAAAGCGCGCGCTCGCCCGCACAAACATACACGCACGCACACATAAACATATTCAATGAAGTGTGCGCACACGCAAGACGTACGTTTTTACACACACACACACACACACACCACACACACACACACACACACACACACACACACACACATGCGCGCGCACACATAAAATACACAAAACACACACACAAGCAAACTCGCGCGAACGCACGCACGCATATTCAAATACGATGCGCGCCAGCAGTCATTAATGTTTACACATACTACCATGCGCGCGCACGCAAACTCACACACACACAACAACGCGCGCGCACACACAAGCACGTAAACACACACCAGCAGGCAAGCATACACACATGCAAGTGCGCGCGCTCGCCCGCACAAACATACACGCACGCACACATAAACATATTCAATGACGTGTCTGCACACGCAAGACGTACGTTATTACACACACACACACACACACACACAACACAAAGCGCGCACGGACACAAACATACACAAACACACACACAAGAACCAGCTCGCGCGCAAGCACGCACGCATATACATATACAACGATGCGCGCCCGCACGCACTAATGTTTACACATACTACCATGAGCACGCACGCACGCACGCACACACATACATACATGCGCGCGCGCGCGCGCACCACACACACACACACACACACACAACGCGCACGCACACACAAGCACGTAAAACACCACAAGCACGTGAGCATACACACATGACAGCGCGCGCGCTCGCCCGCACAAACATGCTTGCACGCACACAAACATATTCAATGATGTGTGCGCACATGCAAGACGTACGTTTTTACACACACACACACACACACACACACACACACACACAAAGCGCGCACGCACACAAAACACACACACACACAAGAGCGAGCTCGCGCGAAAGCACGCACGCATACACATATACAACGATGCGCGCCCGCACGCACTAATCTTTACACATACTACCATAAGCGCGCGCGCGCGCACGCACACACACACACACACACATACACGCGCGCGCGTGCACACACACAAACACACACACACACACAACCCGTACGCACACACAAACACGTAAACACACAAGCACGAGAGCATACACACATGCAAGCAAGCGCGCTCGCCCGCACAAACATACTTGCACGCACACATAAACATATTCAATGATGTGTGCGCACACGCAAGACGTACGTTATTACACACACACACACACACACACACACACACACACACACACACAAATACACACCACACACACCACACACACACACACACACACACACACACACACACACAAGAGCCAGCTCGCGCAAACGCACGCACACATACACATATACAACGATGCGCGCAGGCACGCACTAATGTTTACACATACTACCATGAGCGCGCACGCACGCTCACACACACATACACGTGCGTGCGGGCGCGCGCGCGCACACACACATACACACAAAGCGCACGCACACACAAACACGATAGCATACACACATGCAAGCAAGCGCGCTTGCCCGCACAAAGATACTTGCACGCACACATAAACATATTCAATGATGTGTGCGCACACGCAAGACGTACGTTATTACACACACACACACACACACACACACACACACACACACACACACACACAAAATCAATGCGCGCGCACACACAAAAAATAAACAAACACATACACGAGCAAGCTCGCGCGAACGCACGCACGCCTATCCCATATGCATATACAACGATGCGCGCCAGCACGCACTAATGTTTACACATACTACCATGCGCGCGCACGCACGCACACACACACACACACACACACACACACACATGCACACACAACGTGCGCGCACACACAAGCACGTAAACACACAAAAGCACGCGAACATACACACATGCAAGTGCGCGCGCTCGCCCGCACAAACATACACGCACGCACACATAAACATATTCAATGATGTGTGCGCACACGCAAGACGTACGTTATTACACACACACACACACACACACACAAAGCGCGCGCGCACACAAAAATACACACACACACACACACACACAAGAGCCAACTCGCGCCAACGCACGCACGCATATACATATACAACGATGCGCGCCCGCAGGCACTAATCTTTACACATACTACCATGCGCGCGCGCGCGCGCGCGCACACACACACACACAACACGGGCGCACACACAAGCACGTAAACACACACAAGCACGCGAGCATACACACATGAAATACGCGCGCTCGCCCGCACAAACATACACGCACGCACACATAAACATATTCAATGATGTGCGCACACGCAAGACGTACGTTATTACACACACACACACACACACACACACACACACACACAACACACACACACAAAGCGCGCGCACACAAAAATACACAAACACATACACACACAAAAGCCAACTCGCGCCAACGCACGCACGCATATACATATAAACGATGCGCGCGCGCACGCACTAATGTTTACACATACTACCATGAGCACGCACGTACGCAACACACACGCACACACACACACACACACACACACACACAACACACAACACACAACGCGCACGCACACACAAACACACACAAGCACGCGAGCAACACACAGGCAAACACGCGCGCTCGCCCGTGCAAACATACTCGCACGCACGCATAAACATATTCAATGACGTGTGCGCACACGCAAGACGTACGTTATCATATATACACAGACACACACGCGCGCGCGCGCGCGCGCCGCTAGAACCCTGTAGAGAGTTAATAAAGCACCTCTCTGGCACTTCATCGCTTGCTCTTTGCTCGAGTCTTGCAGCATGCCATTGATTGGACTTCATGAAGTAACAAAAAAATCTAAAAAAAAAAAAAAAAAAAATTATTGGTAACCATTTTTTCTGCGAACTCACTATCTTACGTGCATCAACGTTTTGTTTTTTGTTTTTTTTATAACCCGCTTGATGCACTAGAACTACATTTTGTTTTTGTTTTGTTTTTCCCTGAGGCTTTTTAAGAAAACGATCTTCTGGTATTTTATTACAGCAAATAAAATACCAATTTTATACGACAAGAAATATGTCAAAAATGTTCAGTAAATTCCTTGTATGTAATAACAGAATTTGGTCTTTGAGAAATACAGTCTCGTCGCGTCTTTCTCTCTTCAATTTTCGATATCAGAAGTAAAGCTCGACGATAAATTGTTCTCCCAGAATGCCTTACAAATAAATGCCTGTGCTTTGTCAAAAGATCTTATGACGACAATGCTTCCTAACTTAATAGATTACAATGGGAGGTTATAGTTATTCTTAATTTTGTTTGTCTGTCCACACGTTGTGCACAGTTTTTGGATTCAGATATTTCAGAATGACGACAGTCAGAAAAGAACACCATTTTGGTTTTAGCAGTAACTCCGTTTCTCCGATTTAACGTGAAAATGAATGACAAAAGGGAGAAGAACATGAACATGAATAACAGACAGCAGATTAGCGTGAAATGAAGAATGGTTGATGATTGAAGAACGTGAAAATGAAGAATGATTGATGATAGAAGAACGTGAAAATGAAGAATGATTGATGATAGAAGAACGTGAAAATGAAGAATGATTGATGATAGAAGAACGTGAAAATGAAGAATGATTGATGATGGAAGAACGTGAAAATGAAGAATGATTGACGATAGAAGAACGTGAAAATGAAGAATGATTGATGATAGAAGAACGTGAAAATGAAGAATGATTGACGATAGAAGAACGTGAAAATGAAGAATGATTGACGATAGAAGAACGTGAAAATGAAGAATGATTGACGATAGAAGAACGTGAAAATGAAGAATGATTGACGATAGAAGAACGTGAAAATGAAGAATGATTGATGGAAGAACGTGAAAATGATGAACGATTGATGATAGAAGAACGTGAAAATGAAGAATGATTGATGATGGAAGAACGTGAAAATGAAGAATGATTGACGATGGAAGAACGTGAAAATGAAGAATGATTGACGATAGAAGAACGTGAAAATGAAGAATGATTGATGATGGAAGAACGTGAAAATGATGAATGATTGATGATAGAAGAACGTGAAAATGAAGAATGATTGATGATGGAAGAACGTGAAAATGACTGACTGACAGAAGAAGAACGTGAAAATGATGAATGACTGACAGGAGAAGAACGTGAAATGATGAATGACCGACTGGAGAAGAACGTGAAATGATGACCGACTGGAGAAGAACGTGAAAATGATGACTGACTGACTAGAGAAGAACGTGAAATGATGACTGACTGACTGGAGAAGAACGTGAAAATGATGACTGACTGACTGGAGAAGAACGTGAAACGATGATGGCTGACTGGAGAAGAACGTGAAACGATGACTGACTGACTGGAGAAGAACGTGAAACGATGAACGAGTGATGTCAGAGAAACGTGAAAATAAAGAATGAGCGATTGGAGGAGAATGTGAACACAGTGACTGACTGACGGGACAAGAGTGTGAGTGATGAACGATGAACGAGACATGAACGCAATATGAGAATGACAAGAAAAGGGAAAATAATGAATAAATGACAGAAAAAAGGAGAGGAAGATGAAAGAGGAATGTGAAAAGTGCGATAGAATAATGAAAAAATAATTCGAACGAGACAAACAAGAACGTAAGAAGAAGGTATAATGGACGGGATGAAAACGGAATGTAAGAACAGTGAAGGCAGTGTGAAAGGCGAAAACGTGAACGATGAATGACAGACAGTTCTAAATGAGAGGAGGGATGAGATGACATCATATCCACGAAGGAGCGGCGGAGAGGACAGTGTGAAAATGATGTACGGTGGACGGGACAGTAACCTGAGATTGACCAAGGGAGGGGGGGGGGGGAGGGGGGGGAGGGGGGGGAGGGAGAGGGAAACGGCGGGAGCAGCGTGAGAACGAGAGATGACAGGAAAAGAGACCGGCGTGAGAATGACCCAGCCATGGACAAGACTGGAGACACATGAAAGGAAAGAACAAAGTTTTCGCGAGGCGACAAGAAGAAATGGTGAACATGATGGACAGGAGACGGGACAAGAAAAGAGGAGAGAAAACGGAGTGAGGACCACGGACTACATGAACGCCAGATATTGTCAGAGTAATTCAATGAAGGAAGAAACACATGAAGGGATGACGAGAGAGACGAAAGATGGACGCAGTGAGGACAGATGAATGCGAAAAGAGAAGAACGTGAAAGAATGAATAACTGACGGGGGAAGAACGTGAAAATAATGAATAACTGCCGGGGGAAGAACGTGAAAGTAATGAATAACTGCCGGGGAAGAACGTGAAAATAATGAATAACTGACGGGGGAAGAACGTGAAAATAATGAATAACTGCCGGGGGAAGAACGTGAAAAGAATGAATAACTGACGGGGGAAGAACGTGAAAATAATGAATAACTGACGGGGGAAGAACGTGAAAATAATGAATAACTGACGGGGGAAGAACGTGAAAATAATGAATAACCGACGGGGGAAGAACGTGAGATATTTCAATGATGGATAGGGCTAGAAGCAGTGAATGACAGACGGGATGTAAAGAATGAGAAGACCTGAACAGAAGGAATGACTTATGAAGAACAAGAACAGGAGAACGTAAGTATGATGAAGGAAGGAAAGAAGTAATGAATATGAATAACAGACAACAATGAGAACAAGAAACCGTGAAGGTGATGACTGACCGACAAGAACGAGAACATGGTGAATGACTAACGGGACTAGAACAGGAAAAGTATGAACGGATTGCGAAACGAACTTGAGAACAACGAAGGAGGAACAACAGGGGAAGGAAAAGAAGTGAGTAAAGGTCGAAGAAAAACTAAGAGACTGGTGAAATACGGGAGAAAAGGAGAACGCGAGTATGATGAAAGAGAGATGGAAGAAGAACGTGACAATGATGAAAGAGAGATGGAAGAAGAACGCGAGTATGATGAAAGAGAGATGGAAGAAGAACGCGAGTATGATGAAAGAGAGATGGAAGAAGAACGCGACTATGATGAAAGAGAGATGGAAGAAGAACGCGAGTATGATGAAAGAGAGATGGAAGAAGAACGTGACAAAGATGAAAAAGAAATGGGAGAGAAACGTGAGAGTGATGGAGGGCAGTTCATGGAGGGCAGTTCATGGAGGGCAGTTCATGGAGGGCAGTTCATGGAGGGCAGTTCATGGAGGGCAGTTCCGATGAGAAGGCGAGAAATTGAGGACGGCGCATATGACCTCGATTGGAAGAAAACAGGTCAACGTGAAAATGATTAAAGGATGGACGAGAGGAGGACATGAGATGACTATGATCATGATGATTAAAGCGTCAGAATCACGAATGAAGGGTGGGATGAAAAGAGAAAGTGATATCTATGAACAAGGGAGGGGGGGGGAGGGGGGAGAGAAGAATGTGAGAATGATTGATGAGGTGTGAAAGGTGACGGATGTGAGAACGATGAAGGACAGGATAAAAAAGGAAAAGAGAGGAGTGTGAGACCAATGGATTGATGACCACTGGACAGCGTTGAAGAGAGGAGTGTGAGACCAATGGATTGATGACCACTGGACAGCGTTGAAGAGAGGAGTGTGAGACCAATGGATCGATGACCACTGGACAGCGTTGAAGAGAGGAGTGTGAGACCAATGGATCGATGACCACTGGACAGCGTTGAAGAGAGGAGTGTGAGACCAATGGATCGATGACCACTGGACAGCGTTGAAGAGAGGAGTGTGAGACCAATGGATCGATGACCACTGGACAGCGTTGAAGAGAGGAGTGTGAGACCAATGCATCGATGACCACTGGACAGCGTTGAAGAGAGGAGTGTGAGACCAATGCATCGATGACCACTGGACAGCGTTGAAGAGAGGAGTGTGAGACCAATGGATCGATGACCACTGGGCAGCGTTGAAGAGAGGAGTGTGAGACCAATGGATCGATGACCACTGGACAGCGTTGAAGAGAGGAGTGTGAGAACCAATGCATCGATGACACTGGACAGCGTTGAAGAGAGGAGTGTGAGACCAATGCATCGATGACCACTGGACAGCGTTGAAGAGAGGAGTGTGAGACCAATGCATCGATGACCACTGGACAGCGTTGAAGAGAGGAGTGTGAGACCAATGCATCGATGACCACTGGACAGCGTTGAAGAGAGGAGTGTGAGACCAATGGATCGATGACCACTGGACAGCGTTGAAGAGAGGAGTGTGAGACCAATGGATCGATGACCACTGGCAGCGTTGAAGAGAGGAGTGTGAGACCAATGGATCGATGACCACTGGGCAGCGTTGAAGAGAGGAGTGTGAGACCAATGGATCGATGACCACTGGACAGCGTTGAAGAGAGGAGTGTGAGACCAATGGATCGATGACCACTGGACAGCGTTGAAGAGAGGAGTGTGAGACCAATGGATCGATGACCACTGGACAGCGTTGAAGAGAGGAGTGTGAGACCAATGGATCGATGACCACTGGACAGCGTTGAAGAGAGGAGTGTGAGACCAATGGATCGATGACCACTGGGCAGCGTTGAAGAGAGGAGTGTGAGACCAATGGATCGATGACCACTGGGCAGCGTTGAAGAGAGGAGTGTGAGACCAATGGATCGATGACCACTGGGCAGCGTTGAAGAGAGGAGTGTGAGACCAATGGATCGATGACCACTGGGCAGCGTTGAAGAGAGGAGTGTGAGACCAATGGATCGATGACCACTGGGCAGCGTTGAAGAGAGGAGTGTGAGACCAATGGATCGATGACCACTGGGCAGCGTTGAAGAGAGGAGTGTGAGACCAATGGATCGATGACCACTGGGCAGCGTTGAAGAGAGGAGTGTGAGACCAATGGATCGATGACCACTGGACAGCGTTGAAGAGAGGAGTGTGAGACCAATGGATCGATGACAACTGGACAGCGTTGAAGAGGAGTGTGAGACCAATGGATCGATGACCACTGGACAGCGTTGAAGAGAGGAGTGTGAGACCAATGGATCGATGACCACTGGACAGCGTTGAAGAGAGGAGTGTGAGACCAATGGATCGATGACCACTGGACAGCGTTGAAGAGAGGAGTGTGAGACCAATGGATTGCAATGACCACTGGACAGCGTTGAAGAGAGGAGTGTGAGACCAATGGATGCATGACCACTGGACAGCGTTGAAGAGAGGAGTGTGAGACCCATGGATGCATGACCACTGGACAGCGTTGAAGAGAGGAGTGTGAGACCCATGGATTGATGACCACTGGACAGCGTTGAAGAGAGGAGTGTGAGAGACCAATGGATTGATGACCACTGGACAGCGTTGAAGAGAGGAGTGTGAGACCCATGGATTGATGACCACTGGACAGCGTTGAAGAGAGGATGTGTGAGACCCATGGATTGATGACCACTGGACAGCGTTGAAGAGAGGAGTGTGAGACCAATGGATTGAGACACTGGACAGTGTGGAATGGTGCAAGTGATGGGCAGAAGAAAACAAGGAAAAGGAATGACGAGAGTTAGGAAAAGGAATGACGAGAGTTAGGAAAAGGAATGACGAGAGTTAGGAAAAGGAATAACGAGAGTTAGGGAAAGGAATGACGAGAGTTAGGAAAGAGAATGACGAGAGTTAGGAAAAGGAATGACGAGAGTTAGGAAAAGGAATGACGAGGGTTAGGAAAAGGAATGACGAGAGTTTCCAGACAGGGAAAAGGAGAAGGTGAGAATGATGAAGAGAAACTGGATGACAGAAGGGAGGTAAGAAGGAAGAACGTGGGAATCATGGAGCACATGGAAAAATCGGACATCGTCAAGAGTGATCCATCGATGAATGGAATTGAGAAGGGAACGAGAGAGTAACGAATACTGGACGCGCGGTCACAAAAGAAGAACGAGAGAAGACGAACGACAGACGACATTAGAGGAAGAAAAAGCTGGAATGGTGAAAGACGAAACGACAGACGACATTAGAGAAGAAAAGCTGGAATGGTGAATACGAAAGTGATGAAGAGAATGACGAACGGACAGACGACATAAGAAGAAAAAGCTTGGAATGGGAATGACGAAACAGACGACATTTAGAGAGAAAAGCTGGAAGGTAATGACGAAGTGTTGAAGAGGACGACACGAAAATGATGAATGTTGGACGGAGGGAAACGTGAAAATGATGAATGTTGGACGGAGGGAAACGTGAAAATGATGAATGTTGGACGGAGGGAAACGTGAAAATGATGAATGTTGGACGGAGGGAAACGTGAAAATGATGAATGTTGGAGGGAGGGAAACGTGAAAATGAGGAATGTTGGACGGAGGGAAACGTGAAAATGAGGAATGTTGGACGGAGGGAAACGTGAAAATGATGAATGTTGGACGGAGGGAAACGCGAAAATGATGAATGTTGGACGGAGGGAAACGCGAAAATGATGAATGTTGGACGGAGGGAAACGCGAAAATGATGAATGTTGGAGGGAGGGAAACGCGAAAATGATGAATGTTGGAGGGAGGGAAACGCGAAAATGATGAATGTTGGAGGGAGGGAAACGTGAAAATGATGAATGTTGGAGGGAGGGAAACGCGAAAATGATGAATGTTAGAGGGAAACGTGAAAATGAGGAATGTTGGACGGAGGGAAACGTGAAAAGGAGGAATGTTGGACGGAGGGAAACGTGAAAAAAATGAATGTTGGACTCGGACAGACAAAACATGAGAGTAGAGCATTTTGGAGAGAATGATCAATGTTGGGTGGAAGAAAACGTTATAATAATAATTATCTGATCAGGGGAAACATGAGAATAATGAATGTTTGATCGGGGAACCGGTGAAAATAATGAATGTTGAATGGGGAAAAGTAAAGACCTAAGATTCAAATCCATGAAATATAAAGACAACTGCAGTGGTAAAGCGAGAAACTGCCACTGGACGGAGATGGAAACTGGTGGTGGTGTCCACTCCTTTCAGCATGTCCACAACATGTTGGTACCATAAGGTGAAGGGTCTCTGGAGAATAATAAGTAGTGAACTTGAACAGCAAGGAGTGGAGAGAAAACTGGACTGAAAAGAATAATACCCTGGTGTGAAAAGAATGCAATAGAGAAACAAAGGAAAGGAAGTAAGAGAAAAAGTTTGTGATGAGCACCAGAAAATCCTATGTCAGTGGGAACAGGGGGCAAACAATGGGATATTCATAAACAGTTATAAACGGGATCTATCGAAATTGATATATATTGAGTAGATCTGACGTAAACCATATCAGGACCGTAAAATACGCGTGGATCAAAATTCTTCAACATGGCCAAGATTCT